>QNGE01003938.1:59451-71711 GCA_008508345.1 Paragonimus westermani
GGTTAGTGTCCCTGACTGAGAAGCACGCGGACGTCTCCATGTAACACATTGCGTATTCCTGTGTTTCAACTCGGTACTCCACATACTGTGCATGTGGGACATACATAGGTGCATCGATCTTTCACCATTTTTAGTGCTTGGCGTCGTGGTTCTAATCCTACATCTGAAGTAATTTCAGTTTGAATGATATAGATTACCATGAACACTAATCTCGCTGGCTAGTATTATTGTGTTCTTCAGATGTGTATCGAGCAGTATATGTTTTTCGGAAAATCAATATATGGGTTATGCGCTTCAAAATAACCACAATAATACTCGTCTTAGAACTTCATTTTTGCCACGTACGTCAATGGTCAGTTCCTTTACGTCCGGAGAACCATTTCATGCTTCGCTGCACTCCAGTGCGTCTGGTATTTTTCTCACGGCTATTCGAATGTTAAAATGCGAACTCCTACCTTGATACTGAATGGTAGCAATGGGAGTAGTATAATGCGATCACTCGTCCTCACCACAGTAGGAGGATGTTACAGTGTTTATTCTACTTCAGGGGTTCAGGGATAGCATAAGAATGGGAACAGTCCAATGAGTATACAGCGGAACTATTCTAATCGCGATTCTGCAGATTTCCAATTAAGGAATATGGGGGTTAAGAAGACTATCTTCAAACCAGAGGTACCCCGATCACAATTTTTGATCGTGATCGCCGGTGTATTGTCCACTACTGTCGAAGACCCCCGGTATCAGTCAAACCACTTATGTACCTTCCAATACATCCACTGCGTACGGCAGCGACCAGAAACACACAAATCGATGCTCTCTTCACCGACCTCTCTGGCTAGTCAAGCCCTTTAGCATGAAGTGAGTCAGACATTTGGGTCACTGGCTCCGAGTAGGGTACTCCAGTAAACCTCAGTCTGCTTTTGTTGCACACGTCAGAGTTTTGAGTCGAAGGTTCTGGGTAGGGCCTGCAGAAAGAACTTCATTTCCCACTGTCTAAGGTATTAGACGTTTGAGCCAGAGACTTTGAGTGTGGTCCCGAAAGCTGATCCCATTCGGTGGTAAATCCGGTCACTTTTATTAACCAGGCTCTTTGACAGATAGGTCGACTAGATGCTCTGGTGTGCACTCTCTCTAATTTGGAAGCGGATGTATGCTGTGCTTTGGAAACCTCTCTTCACGATCCTAGCATTGTCCTGCAACTAAATTCGCCCCCTGGATAAATCTATGGGTCAGCGGTTTTTTCTCAAGGTCTCTGATAACGATGAAGCCGAATCTCACAATCAGGCTAAAGTGGAGAGTGCACTGAGCCGTAAGATAGAGCGGAAGCTGCTCCACTGGATCCTAGTGAACGGTAGGCTGTGCGCCACCAGACAGCATTTTACAGATTACAAAGACTTCATTTGTTTGTCATATTTGCATCTGCTCCGACAGGAAATATTTCAAGTGCTATGGAAAACGCCATTTACGATGCTCTCTCTCATCTTCCGACGCAGACTAAGTACTCGGATATCGTTGTGCTCGCTGATGATATGAACGCAAAATGCGGTGGTCTTACTCCAAACGAGAGTCATCTGGGTGGTATGCTCTGTGCCGTGTGCGACCCATTGAAAACAGCAATCGGACGTTTCAACTATGTGCATCTCACGGACTCTATATATCGAGTAGCGCAGTTCAACAAAAAATGACTGTAATACGTCACGTGGAGACAACTCTGTGCCACTCAACCAGGGAAGTAAATTGATCATATCCATTAAAGACTGTCACTCACTTCGGAACAATCACCTTGACTCAGACTATGCTGTTGTTCGTGCCCGCCTCGTCGTGTCGTTTAGGCAAAGATCATGTGCCAACAGTTCCAGTTGGAAATACAGCAATGAAGGTAAATTAAACGTCTATCAAATAGTACGGGCGGTTAGACTGCCCGGGTCACAACAGTACAGTGACCCAAACGAGCAATGGGCGGAAATCTCAACAGCTATACGAACCTCTCGTGAAGAGGTCTGTTCCAGAGCAACACTGTAGGTAAGACAGGATGACCTGTGAACAAACGCCGATTGGTCTCCTCTGATTTCGAGAACGACAATGACCGCTGTGAACACAAACCGACGAGAGAGCTACGTGAGGCCTACTTCTCCGAGAGAGCCAAGGAGACGCAGAAGGCATTGAAATCGGGAACTGGTAGGGTACTCTCTTCCATGAGACGTGGTTGGACTGGTGGTCGGCAAGCTGATATTGAGACTATATATGAATGTTGGGCTTACGAAGCTAAAGCCTGTCTCAGCGACTTGACATGTAGACTGAGCACTTTGAGTTACTGTTCAACTGGCCTGGGCCAGCTCATTCAGTTTGAGATGATAGAAATTGCATAGTTGATCACGACATTCCAGGTGATCCTCCGTAAAAAAAATAAAGTGGCTCTAGAGTTCAAAATAGTGGAACTTAACAAAGTCCCAGGTCCATATCTCTTTTCTCCAGCACTTTTCGAAGATGGTGGCGAAAGATTGTTGTCTGAATTGATCACACTCTCCCGTCTCATATGGGAACCTGAAGACACTTTCAGGGTTAGTTTTTGTCAGCGGTTATTCCCATTTTCAGAACAGTGCCAGGGAATGTGACAACGAGATAGATAGTAGCATTGTCGCCATCGCATCAAAGCAGCTCATGGGTGTCATACTGGAATGACTTCTGAAACACCGGGAACCATACAGCTGAAGGATAGACCGATTTCGTGCTTGGGCAGTTTATCTAACGTCATTCGGACAGAAATACATGAATTGAGAATTCCACGCATCACAGTTCATCAGTAACGTATATCCTTGCCATTGTGGATGAGCAAGACCAACTAGTTTGCATAAAGTACCGTCAGTTAGTTTTCCTGCAACCTTACCATAATTCCAATGGCCGCATCCTAGTTGTAGAATGGGTAAGTGTCAGGGTTACAAAGTAATGTTTATTCGCGGGTGGCGGGTTCGGGTTTCAAAAAAGTCGAAACAGCCGTGCGCACGACTTGAGGTTCAAAGGGAGTGCCTCTTTTCGAGAGGGATGGTTGGAAGGTTTTTTAAATGGAAAGGCTTAATTTAAATGAGATAAACCTGTGAGCCGTATGAGGTATCTCGGGGTCGTGTGCGGATAGTGATGCAACCTATCACCGGCTGAGTTCCTGCGTTCGAGTCCTGTTTAGATATTCCATCTATGCCGTACCTGTACCTTACTACATTCGTCATACAGTTGGACTACTCACCTGATGAGGATACCTTCAAAAGAGCACATACTTTGTAGACTTTGAACCATTTAAACTTGCAAAGTCGGTGAGTCTAGGCGAGAATGAATCTGACTACTGCTGTGTATACAAAAACCACCAAGTCCAAGGATTACCAGGTTTATTTCTGATTACCCGTTTACTTATGTCTAGGTTTGTACAATCTGGTAGCATCTGGCCACAATGGTCAAACCACAATATTAAGAACGTTTCTAATTTAACGTCATCTTGCTAATAAAAACAGTTCGGGCCATACCAACCGCCCTAAAAACGTCGCTATGACAGTCCTTTGAGCAAAACAAAAACAGCAAACAACAGCGCTTCTTACAAGGTGGCTCGCTAAAGCGAATTACTTTCATATGTGAGGATTTAAGTGTTAATTACGTCCTTGCTGCCAAGACGCAGCATGTACAAGCTGACCACATTACGCATGTTCTACGATAGTATGTAGTGACAAATACAGCTGGTAATTCATCGCTAATGGGTGATTTCTGACCGGCTCGAAACTGCAAAAGCAGACCATCCTCTCACCATCAGACCGTCACTTGGGTCTCTCTCATGCTCAGCATCGCAAATATATTTGTCTGGCGGTGCTATTAACTCATAAGGGGAAACGAAATAGCGTACCTTCAGGAATAGTACGCATAAACAACGTTGGACTCAACTTTCGTTTGATCTGTACCTAATGAATCATATCACCTGCAGTGTACACAAATATATGGTTATCTTCTGAAGTTTACAGTCCAGCCCACATTATTAACGTCAGTACAATTTCAGGTTTTAACCTCGGAGAAAGGTATAAATTCGATTTGTATGAAATTCATGAATACCTTTCTAACGGCGCCACCTCGTCCGGGTAATCGCGCCGTTACCGAAATTCCAGTGTATATGTGAGTGAAAACTCTTACCCTGAACAATGTAGTTTTGTGACAGGTCTGCACCGACTGAGTGATTCCATCTGTTCCTGTTAAATTTTGCCAATCCTTACAAGCTGTTACATTTTTCGTTGCTCTTCTTTAAAAGGAGCAACGTTGTCTTACTACCATTGACGCTTTGCTGTAAATCGCATTTTAATGGATCTGTTTGTTTGTCCGATTCCTTTAATAGAATCTGTGAAGCTCACTTGAATTATTTTGACGTATACATGAAGACCTTGAGAATTTTTCAGAACGAGATAGCAGGTATTGTTCAGTCTCACACTTACGGATGAGTTACGGCTGTTATTTCTACAAGTTCCGCATTCCCTAAATTTGATAGGCGAATCTGCACAATTCACGGATGACCTAGAATGGAATACTGTCTTTCTGTCACAGTGGTTGTACCAATCGGGTTTCGAAGCAAACCACTGAGCCCAAAGATTTGACGATAAACTGAGCACCGCAAGAGAGATTATGAACGTAGTTAGAATACTGAATCCAAAAGAAACTGCAAGATGAAGCAAACAAGACGAAAGGGACCATTACAACCAGTACGTCATCACAATCACAATAGCAAGCACGGCTGTGTTGTACTATCGCATCTTCAGGGATAGGCAGAATTCCCATACCGACTCTACACGTCCAGAAATGCTTGGTGTGTGCACATACCAGATCATAACATGGTAACTTCGAAACAGAGGGTCAATACTATATTCCGGGGACTGCGTGGTTTTTTGTAATGTTCTTATGATCACTCTATGCTGGCTATTCCTCACTTCGATTGGTGTTACACACAGGTCCTTGATCTCCGTCTTTCTCTTAACTTTTCATTCTAAGGATACATGAAGGCTCTGAGAACTGCTATACAAAGATCACGTCAACAGGGTTTCCACTCAGAGTTTCTCCAGAAAACATGCAAACGGTACCGAAACTTTCAACTGATGTAGATGGTATGTACCTTCATTGCAAATGTTGCCGTCACAAGACTGGATTGCATATGACTAAGAAATTTGTTGCCAGTTGGTCACTTTAAACTGTGAAAAGTTCCACGCCTATGTCTTATGTTGTCGCTGACTATATGTACACAGGACAAGCGAATTCGCCTGAACAAATCACCAGCCATTGTCATGCGTTGCCTAGCGATGTTGACTCGACAGGATCCCAGTGAACAGTCGCTTGTGCGCCGTCAGAATCAATACAACGGTTTAAGTCTGTCGACCTAAATCAGAAACACATTATGCTTTCATTACATCCGCGTATGCTCCAACAGACGGCTGTTCGAATGTTACCAGAGATGCCTCTTGTAACGCCCTCGTTGGTCTTCGGAGACACACTAAACACTCTGACATCATCATACTATTGGGCGATATGAGTGTTCAGCTTGATCGTCTGTCTGCAGAAGATGAGCGGCTGGGAGGCTGGGAGTTTGGTGTCCGGGTGGAACGCGCCGATAATGGCGAAAGACTGCTGCAGCTGTGTGCGCATCTCACGGTCTGTATAGTCCGAGGACCGCAATCCAACACAGACGTAGACACTGTGTTACATGGAGACCTCTGCGTGCTTCCCAGCCGTGGACACAGCTGAATCGTGCGAAAGTCAGTTACAGGTGGCGCCACTCTGTTCAACATTGTCGGGCATTTGGAGCAACCATATGGACTCGGACCATGCTGTTGTGCGTGCCCGTTTTGTTTTGTCATTTGCGCGGAGGACGTACGCTCGTAAATGCAGAAGCTTTAACTGACATTCGAGTGAGTGAGTGAGTGAGTGAGTGAGTGAGTGAGTGTAACGAACACCATCCTGGAAGCATTCGTGAACCGGTTGCCCAATTCGAGTCAGCTGAGGGATTCCAACCGAAACTGAGAGCAAATTGCAGCAACTATGAAAGCGTGCTATGAAGATGTGATTTCCTGTGGATGTGTGTGGTTGTGAAAGAACTGCATGTTCGTCACGTCGATGAACGTCATGAGCAGGTTCGTCCGATTCCATTTGGTTCTGAATGCGATGACGACCGTCGAGAATTTGAACGCAAGTTGACTATTAGCTTAGGCGAAGACCGTGATTGCCCCTTGGTCGCATCGTCGGAAGAGGTGGAATGAGCCTTTTTATCGGGGAATATCCGCGAGATTTTGTTCCCCTGATTCACAGTTCTACTGGCCGTCGGGTGAGTGTCAGTGAGACTACATGCGGAAAATATCGTTCACTTATCACTAGTAAGTCGCAGCGATTGAGAGGTGGGCTGAACATTTGAGGAACAGCTCGACTGGCTTCACCCAAACCATGTGGACGACGGGATACGAGTGGTCAGTTATTACATTCTGGACCGCCCTCCGTGGGAAACAGAGGTGGTTCTGGAGTGTAAATTATGGAATTGTAACGTGGCTGCTGGTCCACACACACCCCTCCTCCTCTTTCCAAGGATGGCTAAGACAGGTTGATATCAGAACTGACGAAGCTCTTGCAGACGATCCGGTAAACTGAAGGGATACTCCATGCTTGATGCATATCAACAGTAATTCCCGTTTTCAAGGTCTGTGTGACAACCACATAGGTATCAGTCTAGTGTCTGTTGCTCCCAAGTTACTCACTAGTCTCACTTTACCTCGGCTCATTAAGCTCAGAGGAGGTCAGACACGTGAGGAACGGGAGGATTCTTATCTGGTTGAGGGTGCGTTGATTACATTTTTACCCTGCGACGGACCTCGGAATATCGGCACTCTTACAGGCAGCCGACGGTCGTGTTCTTTGTGGACCTAAATGCTGCTTTCGATTAAGTCGCTTGCAACGTTCTCTGAAACTGTTTCCTTCACGAGGAAGTACCAGGGAAATAAGAATTCGTTGAGATCACTATGTGTCCACTGTGCAAGCGGAGTGAGAGTTTGTGAAAAACTGTCTCAGGCGTTCATCACTTCTGGTGGTGTCCGATTTCTTCCTTCTTGTTCAAACTTGTCATGGACGACATTTAAGAAAGTGCTATTGGTGAGTTCAATGAGCTTGGTGTTGATCTTGTTCCTGGTTCCAAGTTCATCAACCTAGAGTATATGGGTGAAATTGTGTTACTTAGCCACTCTGTTGAAGACACGCAGACCCTGTTCGTAAAGGTGAGTGACCGGGCTGGTTTGCATGGAGTTCGCTTCACACCTTCAAATTGCTGTTTCAGGACTGCTGCGTTTCCAATCAAACTTTTCTGACTACAAGTAATCCGCTTGAGACTGTAGACAGTTTCGCGTACTTGGGTAGCACTATCTCGTCAGCTGGTGATACTGCTGACGAGGTATCAGCGAGGATAACAAAGGCACGTGTTGCCTTTGCCAGCCTGTGCCATCTGTGGCGTCGAACAGACGTTCGGTTGTCGCCAAGACGTGGGATATATGATGTTTGTGTACGTTCTGCTTTGCTCTATAGCTCGGACACGTGGGCTGCTCACAACGAAGGTATGAGCAGCTTGCTGCGTTTGACCACCGTTGTCTCCGCCAATCAGGCCACACTGAGTGGATCGATCCCGTTGGCAGCACAGTCGTCCGCCTGTGCATAGTCCACACCGTTTGGGATGCGCAGCCAATTGATCGACTGATCCTGTTGCACAGTTCACCATGATTGAGTCACATATTCCGTATGCCAGCTGAGCGCTTGCCTTATCGAACATCAAATACGGAGACCACCAACAGTTGGGTGGCACCAGGTGGTGGTCAGGCATCAACGCGGTCACGAAATATGAAGACCCCGACTGTTCCACTGAGCAAAGTGTGCAGGTGTCGTCTGGTTGGCTGGGGTTATTGTGATCACTCAAACTGCTGGTTAGAGACGCTGCGCGAGATGGCGGTGTGCTGCAGTCAATGGCGCACCTGCATTCATACCGCCAAGTCTTGTTATTATTATTTTCCAGCCTTCTTAGTAGTGTTTTCTTCTAGGATATTCTACATCACTGTTGAGTTGATCGGCGTTCCGTGCCACAGTACTTTCTGTTCAGGCTCATGACTGCTATGGTGGTTACAATGATAATGATTATGATGATGATGAATGGCAAGTGGTTTATTGATGACAGACTTTTGATGATGCGTCAACTCACATAAGGCGTTCGTCCGATCATCTGCACGACCCGTCCGCGGCTCATCTCTAGCGATAGAGGAAGCTGGCTTGGGCTGTTCGGTAGGATCGCTTCGAATCATACCTTACACTGAATCCACCGATTTATTTGGAACGTGTGCCTACATTCTAGGGCGCAGGGATCAACCAGTTCTGTTGATGTAAACATCAATACAGCTGCAGTTGGGTTGGAAAATACAGCGTGAAATACAGAGCTCTGGTATCCGCGTCTTAATGTGATGAATTATGACTGACTCAGTGCGACTGAGTTGTAGCAGTGTAGCTGGATTTCATGTCCGTTGGATGACCTGCCTCATTCGCCGCTCCAGAAATGACAGATTATCTCCTCCACACGATAATGACGTGTGCGCACGATATTTTGGAGCAGACGTTTCTTGTGGGTTCACTATTTGTGGTTCGCCCTGAAAGTCAGTAAATCACAATAAGTAACCACTGGAGACCAATGAATCACAAACAAGTTTAAACTCTATGTCGTTGTGTATCAGGCCTACATAAAGTTCGCGCTCTGAAAAAATGATATCCAGCCAGTAAGTGTTCGTGGTTTTGACCAGTGACATACTAGTGTAGCGATTGACTTGATCTATGTGCTTAATTCATTTACTTCGGCTTCTACTGCTGCTGATGTATGTAGCAGCTCACCGGAACGTACGAAATGGTACCAACATCTTGCAAAAGCGGCCAACTGGAGAAATCTATTCCACGCAGAATTAAGTATGATGACTGGCGGATGGCCAGATGACAAGTCATGTGAGCGATGCAGACAGTAGTGGATGATAGCGACGACTGTAGTTACTCTTGGTGAGTGATTTCAGTCCAGACATGATGACTCTACTGTACGACAATCCGCTTTGACTTTTGGTATCACAGACAGGTGTCAATCGTGAATTCCTTGTATTTTCACCTGTTCAGAAAAATCAGCGAAAGATTTTAATACCTCTTGGAACCTACAAAGACAGCAGGAGTTTCAGTCCACCAATCACTCTACGACTCTTGGTTCCGGCTTTGCTTTGTGGCTGCATAATTGGAAAGGGCGGCTCGAAAATCAACAGAATCCGTGAAGTAAGCAGGCTTAAATTCTGCATTGCATTCAAACTTTTTACGTGCATCCGCTCATTTTTGTAATCAAGTTGCCAACGAAAATTTACAAGTCAGGAACCGCTCACCATTGGTCACAGCTTTTATATCTCAGGAATGCCCCCTCTTCGAATAAAAGCATGTTTTTCTTCTTGGTCAAGACGCATCAGCAATTTTCAATTTTGTCCGAACGGATAACCGAATACCAGTCCTTGTGCTTTGTAGCGAACGGTGTAATAGCTGTGCCGATTAGAATACGCACCACTAATTACTTGTTTG
Organism: Paragonimus westermani; assembly: GCA_008508345.1. NCBI lineage: Eukaryota > Metazoa > Platyhelminthes > Trematoda > Plagiorchiida > Troglotrematidae > Paragonimus > Paragonimus westermani. Next base: position 69,085 of record QNGE01003938.1, read on the forward strand.
TAATTTTCCCATTCAAATGTGGACGTTAGCCAAAAATGTCTACTTTGGATACATGTGTCTGAGCTTTACCTCCACACGGAGAGGGTTATATCGGACTACGACGCCTAAACATCGACCATTTTCAGGCGATTCTGGTCCTAATTATGGTATTTGCAAATGGTGATTCTATGTATGTTTCGACCGCTCCAATAAGTCAGCTGATAAGCCTTAGAAGAAACAGGTGGAAATTGTTCTACTGATTCACCTCCCACTTGTTTGTAATAGGATGGTTGCATGTTTGAACGAGACTACAACACCACATATATTTCGTGGTTCATGAGACCCATTGGCATCAAACTGAATGCAGCTGATAGTTGAGCTAGCCAGGTCTCATTCCGAGTGAACACGTCTCCGGTTTTTAGAACATACAGGACACCAGCTGCTCAAAGCCAGATGGTAAGCATAGCTGGCAGATGCATACATTGTGCATACATTAATAAACCTCACCTGATCAACGGTATTCAGTGGGCAGTGAAAACGGCCTCGTGGTAAACGGGTCATGTCACTGGTCTAGACCACAGTACCACGGAGAAAATGAAACCGATCCGATCTAGGCGACAGTGACCACTTTCTACTCGACTGCTGATTATATCCGGTGCAATGTAGTGGCTTTCTTATTGTTCATTTTATGTCAGTAGCTGTTAAAGATGGTGCGTGCACCGGTAGACAGAGCTATCCTTAACTATCTTAATGGTTCTGTCACGAGCTTATGACGTTCATGTGAAAGATGAAACCCTATTCGTACTGAGAAGCAAGAACCCTTGTGAGTGTCTTGGGAGGAGAATCAACACCACTGCCTACACACTGGACCGTTCGCAAAGCGTTCAGACGTATATGATGCAACGCACGACAGTGGTTTTTGAAAACAGTTGATTCTAGTGGCCACGAACGAAGTTATAGACACCTGTTTCGACTTTGTTGAAACCCGAACCCGCCACTCGCGAATAAACATTACTTTGTAACCCTGACACTTACCCATTCTACAACTAGGATGCGGCCATTGGAATTATGGTAAGGTTGCAGGAAAACTAACTGACGGTACTTTATGCAAACTAGTTGGTCTTGCTCTCCACTGCCTCTGATTGCTCGCTCGAGGTGAGTAGTGGAAATTGCACTGTCCGGTGTTTGTTCAAGTGTGTCCAACCCTCTGAACTACCGTTTCTGGTTTGTCTTCGGTTAACAGGCAAAACCTGTCATTTTCCTCATCTTCTGTACTCTCACTGTCTTGGTTTCCGAAGGCACGCAAGTTTTATGTTGCAGACTAACCTGTACCTGGTCCATTTGCATACGGTTGACAGTCGTTAAGACAGAAACGGACTCTGTAACGATCAAGCCTCAGTGGTGGAACAAACAGGATGGTAAAACTGATAGACGAAATAGACAGAGCAAAAACCTGCACTTTGCTGTCCGCAGCTGTTCCACATTAGTGGCACGGTGGGTACTCGCCCACTCTATCCGGCCTGAGGGTCTTACGGTGTGACTTCCTATGTTTGCGTAGTCTGGTGCAATGTTTTGTCTGTGCACTCTGCGCCGATCACGCTGTCACACAACCGTTGTCGTGCATTAACATTGCGCACATCTGAGTGTTTTTTGATCGACCCAGTGTGTAAGATGTTGATAAATTTGTTTACCGGACCTGATTTTCCATATGAGGTTCTGCTCCATAAAAACATCTTGAAATCGAACGCCTTACGAGGCAGACACATCTACAATGATATATTTTGGTTGATTCTCTCCAGTCAACTGTAACTTACCTACTGGGACACATTTAAAACACTTGCGCTGTGACAGCATTTAATCAAATTCATACAACATTCACGATTACCAGGTGTAATTTCGCCTATCAGACAAGGTATGATCAGGTGATACTCAACCTTTGTATCCTGATCACGCACTGTGGGTTGCGCCCTGCAAAGTGCCTGGTTTACCTGTATGTAGGTTAGATACTGTCTGATTTTTCTAAATTAACTGGACACATCCGAAGCGACCAAGGTGTAAACCTGCAATCGTGGGTTCTGTAGACGATAAGACCACCACCAAATTGTCTGAAACCATTTTGAAAGACAATAAACAAAGTTTACAATGTGCAGACGATTACGATGACAATAAATCACCGTGAACCCCCCGCGGCCTGATGATATTTTGTTGGCAATTCGAGTTTCCATCATATATTTGCTCCATGATATCTCTTGTACCCTTGCCATTGGGACACCATATTTCCTCACAGCCGATTGAATTGTCCAACTATATCCATTTCAGCTTTCGGGAGCTACAATACAAGTAGCTGTTTCACAATTACCCCACTCAGCGGATCGTACGATAATTATTTCCGGGTCAGCTCAAGCCGTTTCACTGTGCATTAACCAGATTAGCGCAATCGCCCTTCGTGTGAGTTGCCCTGCTCTTCCAGATTTGTTGATTGAGAATCGCATCTGTTTTAAGGTCAAGGGCTCCAACTGGTTACTTATTTCATTGGTGTACGTGCAAACAATTCTTTTATCGTTCCTTTGAAAGTGTCAGTAATGATTCTATCAAATTTTCAATGCAGTTTTTTTTACAGCGAAAACCCTGAGGAATACGAAACTCAC
>QNGE01003939.1:0-10169 GCA_008508345.1 Paragonimus westermani
GATTTCCATGCACAGACTGACGGAGGCCAAAGACAATGGCCTTATCTCAGATGTTATTTTCCTTGGTTTCGCCAAGGCGTTTGACCGTGTCCCACACGGCCCCCCTGAATCACAAACTAGAAGCCTGTGACGTTCAAGCGGGGATATTTCACTGGGTTGCCTTCTTTCTTGATAAAAAGAACTTTAAGAGTTGAAACCGTATCAGACATTTCGTCTCCCAATTTTATTTCTGTGAGAGTTCCCCAATGGCCCGTTCTAGGTCCCATGTTACTCCTCAGTTACATCAACGACCTTCTGGATACTATTTCCAGCAACGCATTCTTATGCACCGACGACCGAAAAATCCGGGATTCCACAGATCCGGGTGCACTGCAGATGGATCTTGAAGCGATTAAGCGCTGATCGGACGATTGGAGTCTTCCAATAAATGATGATAAGTTTGCTCACATAAAACTCGTTGGCGATTCTGGCAATGCGTTCATGATTCATAGTGCGTTTAGCACAGTAAATATCATGAAAATGGAGATGAATGATGATCTGGGCGTTTGGTTGTCATTTAACTCACCCTTCACGCAACACCATGAGATTGCAGCAAAAAAGGGAATCGCCGCTCATAGGATGACTGAGCGCACTTCTTCCCGCACAGACAAGAAAGGGTTTTAAACACTTTACGAGGTTTATATAAGACTGCTGATGAGTTCGTGCATACCGAACGGAAAAACGACATATGAGTTGCTTGGCGTGTCTAGCGCACGGTCACCAAGCTGGTCGCGGGCCTGAGCAATGTTACTTACTAGTCTTGACTTGCAATTCTTTACCTGTACGTACGTGAATTTCTACGACTCCGCGGTCATTTATTTTTCACACACATTTTCTTCAGAGTAGGTCTCGTGGAACGGTTCTCCACTATAGCAAATAATGGCGGTCGGTTGGTACGTGACAGGAACCTTTTCAAGCTTCGTCCTCGGACCTGCCTTATGCAGCGGCTATTTTCTTACAGGGCTATTAGCCATTAAAAAATCCTTTATTCTGAATTCATCAGGAGCGCTTCTATGGGTTGATGTTGGTTATCCTACTGTGTTCTTGGCGTCCACTGTAATCCCCAAGAGCGGTGCTACAGTTTTTTTAATGAATGCCATTCAGATCAACAGACGCCCGCTGATACTGAGGAAGAAAAATCGCCTTGCTCCGGGAACCTTGGGTCTCTGCTTCGAACCCGTGTATCCAATGCTGAATCGCATAGGTCCCTGTCCTGGAGGGACGGAACCATCAAAATATATCGTTTTCTACTTCCGTCCATCACCTGTTAAACCAGCGGTTAGAGCGCTAAAGCGCGGCTAATTGGAAAATGGACGTTGCGAAGAATGCATTGGTGAGGATGACGGCCACATAGGCCATGGGCGGGCAACCATCGAAAGAACGCAGTAAACGCTTGATACAAGGAAAGTGTGATTCAGATATGGTTGGAATCCTTCACGGTATGTAATGCAAGTTTGTTAGGTTTCAATATAAATGATTGATTAATGGTCAGGTTTCGGAGGCCTTCGCTGTTTGTGTAGTTAGCCCTCTGTGTTTGGTGACGTTTCACATTAAACAGTGAGCTTTTAACCGAGAAACGTCTTTCTTCTGCCGAACACTTGTTTGTTCCGAACGGTTGTTAAAATCTGACACAAACGTTGGTTTTTCCTGCCACACATGTAAGTACGGTCGTTCTAGGACGACCCAACGGTGTCAAGGCGAAAATGGGGAGGGGTGACAGGTTGTGAGAATGTACCTCTTCGGTGGTTGTGTGTGCACTTTATCTCGCTGACATTTGGTGCATTGTTGTAACCGGAGAACACTTTTGTTAATAAAGGACGAAACAACACTTACGGTCCGCTGCGACATACCACATCTATCAGAGTGGGGTGAATAGTGACGATATTCAAAAATGGTACGTCAATGTTTACAAGAAACGAAGTGTAGTGGCATGGTGAGCACGTTCGTTCCTAGTTTTACTGCGCGCGTACACTAACTGATCGGTCCCAAGCCATAGTCCACAGGTACCAGACGTGAACGAAGTTATGATAGGTTTTGTGAAGCACAACCACACCGTTACTCGAGAATACCTACGGTCTTTGGTCCAGCCGTAGAGCGGGCAAGCAAACCGGAAGTGTGTATGACTGCATTGGTGCGCATAGACCAACAAACCTGCAAACAAACAAACAAACGCGATCAAGTGCAATAAGCGGACGACGGACAGGAGTCTTCGCGGTCCCGTGTACAATGTGAGCTAGTTTTTTGGGAAGAATTTTGCACGTCGTACAGCAGGCAGGTCAGGGTTATCTCCAAGTCACTATAAAAGGGTCTAGGTGTACCAGTTGAAGTATCGTGCAGGATTTTACCAGCCTGTGTTGGCAGAGGCACGGTAGATAATTACATGGACCTACGAATGAAAACGTCGTCCATTTCTCGGCCGCACTGACCATTTCGAACAAACCAAAAATGACGGTGGTTGGAGTAGGCCGACGTTTAAACGCGACAAAGCATCAGATGCAACATTGGTGTCATCACGTGTGTTGGATTTCAATGGTGAATCGGGGCATGCAATCCTAAAGTCTGCTGTCACGTAGATAGCACTGATCGGGTTTGGCTTGAAGAGCGATTGTTAAAGGTTTGTGATTGTTTTGAACAGCGAAATGCTGGCCTTCCGAAACTTGCCGGCAGCGACGAATTGCTGGATACGTAATGGCCAATTCACATCTAGAATCGCTGTACTCTCTTGGTGCTGTTTTGATCGTCCGTAAGAGAAACCTGGAAGTTGGTTTCCACAGTGTATAAATTGCTCTATGACTGCATCAACAATGGCATTCGATGCGTCAGCATTTGTAGCGCGATACACTCTAGTGGCGCAACATAAGGCTTCCTTTACCGTTAAGAAAGCTGCCATGGGTTCCAACGAGAGTACGGATTTTTGTTAAATTTTTTAAATCAGGGGCTTCACGACGTTTGCGCAGTGGACAATGAAGCGCCGATAGTAGTAAAGTATGCTGGGGAAACGTCAGAGTTGTTTCACTATAGAAGATTTCGGGAAAGTCGAGATGAATTCAACTTTGGTTGTCAGACGTGGTACTAGTTTGATCAATATGGCGCCCTAGGAGCTTTAATGAACTAACTCCGAAAACACCCATTCATATTGGTCGTTGGATCATTTCTCTCGAAACGGTCGGAGGCGACACGAAGTTAAGATACGTTTTCTCTGTTCGAGCGGCTAGCGATTAAGAAATCATCCATGTGTTTGCGCGAACGACAGTCCTTGCTTCACTTGGTCCACGAAACGCCGAAATGCTTGGACCGTTTTACGAGGCCCAGGTGACACTGGGACGGCTTTTCAATGGCCATCACATCTAGGGTACTAAATATATCGTGCTTTGTTACGTTCTCAATCAGTTCATCCACCTTAGGAAGAGGATAGGCGTCAGAGGGAGTGAATTTACAGTTTGGCCTTAGTCTGCAGCCACACGCCGTTTCTGTCTGCCGTTGGGAACAACTAAAACTTGAGCATGCCACGATGAGTTCGATTATTCCATCTCGAAGGACTCGATGTGTTTCTTCGAGTATGAAACTTTCGTCCTCAAAACTGTCGAGGTTTGGTCGCAACAGGTTTGCCATTTTCTGAAAGGGTATGGAAAAGTGGTGGTGGTTCAAGCCATGTCAAGGCAGATAAGATGAATGATGGTTTAATACTACTGAACTTAGCATTAAGCTCTTTATGAAGCTCATAGTAAGGGGAGTATTTGCAGCTCGACTTCATGATACTCTGACTTTCGTTAAATATTGGAGATGAAGCAACGTCCTTGGATGTCACTGGATGAGTTGGAATCCATCGTTATCTGGAGACGGCCTTTGCAGGTCTTCGAACAACGCCCGCTGAGACAGCTCTCTGAAGTCCCACCATCGACCAAGGGCATGCAGTCAGCTCCATTCACTTTCAGTGAAACAACGAATCGAGAAAGACATGGGGGGGGGACAGCGGCCGTTGTAAGAGCAGAAATCGAGTGGTGGATTTAGGATGCAACAGACTGGCTAAGCACACTTTCCGGAACTGGCCTTTGGTTTTACCACATCCGGAGCCTGTACCCTCTCCAGCAGGGTGGTTTTGACGTGAATGCTTGTCATATTCACCTGGATATAACCCATTGTTTTTCTGAGTTCGAGATATTTTGGGTGTCTGTCATAACAGTATGTTGCGAGTTTGACGGATCCAATGATATGATCATACAAAAATTGTTTCTCGGTCATTTCGGGTGATCCGGACTAATCAAAGGCCGTTTGCTAACTCAGCTCTAGAAGCCCTTGTCTCACCTTAGTAGATAGTATTCCACTGATAAAAGCATCTCGGATGGCGTCATCACGGGTATTAGGCTTGTATTCAGCAGTATTGGGCTTGAAAGTGCAGTCCTTGGTGACCTATTTGTGATGTTGAGCGAATCGATCAAGCGATCGACCATCCTGTTGTTTAGGGATAGGTAGCAGGTATCGAGCGAAAATTTCATGTTTTGGTCGAACGTAAACACTGCGGTCGATGTAGCCAATTCAATCGATTCGGATTCAGATAAGTTCGAAGATTGATGGCGAGATGAAATTGAGGGATTCATCCAGTCTGTTAAGGTGGAGCTGCTTAACGGATGACAAGAAGCTGGAGAGCGTAGGACCCCAATGGTTCCATTGCCTTTGGGAATCAGTCACGCTGGATTCGACATCAAACTCTCTGGGCGGAGAAGATGATCCATTGAGGGAATTGCTTATGAAATGAGTAAACTTACGAGCGGCGAAAGATGTAGACGATAAACGCGACGGCAAATGTGCCCGTGGAACGTAAGTACAGAAAGAAACGTGCAAAACTGTTGTTACGTCAGGTATTAAGAGCGTCCCCAAATGTTATGTCCTACACTCAGCCACATATTCGTAGACAGCAGGTGAATTGTAATTGATGAGAACACCAAGTTTGTCTGTCTGGTCTGGAAGATTTGTTGTCCTAAGCATTGGATGCACGAAACGGATGGTTCCAAAGTTTTGAGTTGGTTTGGCAGCTGGGGTCGGCATCAAAGCGTTCGGAATGCGAAATCCTAGACATTATAAAACGAGTAAATTGTTGTATATTAGGTACCCGTCAAATCATGCATTAGGCGAAAACGAGCAGATCAAATGACTAGGATCTGGGGTTCACTTTTTAATAATTGCAACATAGAAGCTGGTGCAAGAGGAAATAGAAATGTAGAGTAGTACAATATAACCAGAGAATGTTCATAGGAGTGCGCATAGAATCACACTCAGTTTTGCAAACTGAAAGGATACTTCGTGATTAGAGCTTATCAACAGCAGTTCCCGCTTTTAGAAAGGAGACCTGAGGTCATTGTGACAGTCACAGAGGTGTCACGCATATGTACGTTGTGTCCAATTTACTCATTGGTCTTATTACTCCGGCTCACTAAACCCAAGGAGGGTCAAATATATGAGCAACGGACATCATTCCAATGCGTTTCAGAGTCCGTTGGCCTCCTTTTACTGTGCAGTGGCTTTGTAAACATCGGCGCTCTTATAAGCAGTCTACGGTCGAGGTGTTTCTAAACCCGAAGACCGCTCTTGATTTGGTTTTCATAACGTCCTCTGAAACTACCTACTTCGCAAAGAAGTTTCATGGAAATACGTGAACCCGTGCTTGTCCACTTTGAAAGCAGGATGAGGGGGTTATTGATAACTCTCTCGGGCGTTCATCACTTCTAGTGGCTTCCGTCGGGAATGTTCGACCTCACTCCTCTCGTTCATTTTTATTATGGACGACATTCTGGATGGTGCGGCTTGGGGATCCAGTGAACCTGCTGTCGAGTCTTCTTCCCTGGACTAGGTGGAACGACGTGGAATATGCGGATGACATTGTTTTGCTTATCCCCTCTGCCGAAGACATGTGGACTGTACTGATTAACCATGCTGACTGACCAGACTAGCTTGTGTGGAATGCGCTTCGCATCTGAATGATTCAAAGTGCTGCTTCAATTCTGGGACATCCCCACCTCTACCTTTATTGAAAACAATTCACTTGGGACTGTGGGCAGTTTGCCATATTTGAGTTGGATTATGTCGTCAGCCTGTATTGTTGCTGTTGGGCTATGAGCGAGGATAACGAAGCTACGAGTTGTCTTTGTCTACCTGCGTCGTCTGTGGCGTCGAAAAGACGATCGGCTATGGCTGAAAGGAAGGCTGTATAATGCTTATGTACGTTTTATTTGGCTGTTTGGTTCGAAAACGCGGCTTGTTTTAGGCGAAGATGTCGGCAGACTTGCTGTGTTCAACCATCGTTGTCTCTGCCACTTAGTTCAAATTAAGTGGGCTGAGTGCATCGTGTGAGCAACGTGGGCATTCCTCGTCGCGTATTCCGGATCGCTTGAGATACGTGATCAGTTGGCCGACTAATCACGCTTCACAACGTGCGTTGTTTGGATCACGTACTGCGCATGCCTATCAAACGTTTACCGCATCGGGCATTATATATCGAGACCACCAACGGTAAGGTAAAACCGCGCAGTGACCACGACATATGAGGTCCCCGACCACATTGAACAAAATGGGTAGATGTAGTCTACTTAGCCGGAGTCCTCGTGTTCATCCCAATCACTGGCTTGATATGCTATCTGAGATGGCGGTATTCCGCAAAAAACGGTGTAGTTTCCTTCCGACCGTTTCTGGCTCTTATGCCTGGTTTTGTTTTTATCAACTTTGAACCTTTTCAATAAAGTTTTCTTCCAGGATATTTCACATCGCTGTTGATTTGAGCAGCGGCCCGAGTTACAGTACCTTTTGGCCAGGTTCAAAACGGCTATGATGATGATAATGATGACCGATGCTCTGGATGGTCCATTATTCGCATTATTTAAGTAGTTATTTCTTCGGTATTTCTCTGTCGCAACGGGCTACTCAACTTTGAAAGACAACCGAGTTTTAAGAGGAAGTATGTTCGCTCTGTTCTGAAGTTACCTATACCAGGAGAGTGACTAACTCATCGTATCAGAGGAGTGTCCGACTTTAGCGTGTCATTGGAGGCTTGGCGTCTTTCTATTCTTTGATGAACGTCATAATTTGGTTGATTTACGTTTGGAAGACGACTTTTTAGTGCGAGGTTTTGCAAGCGTCTCCCATTTTTATCGTGAAATGATGAGATGCTTAAGGTGGGCCTATTGTGTTTGGGATGTGGCAACGAAGCTGGAAATCCCGGCTGGATATCCGGTGCAATTTCCTCTATAAACGCAGGTTTAATTTTGTTAATTGAAACAGCTTCTCGTCTCTCACCACGTTGGACTGTGGTGACCTTTTTGGCCCATCTTAGCACGCAAACTGGGCCTGTATATGGTGACTGCAGAGGCTGACTGAAACCATTTATGCGTATGAAAACGTCAAAACGTGAGGAGAGCTTCTCCTGCATATGCATGAGTTTGGACTACTCTCTTAAGTGCGCCAGACGTAGTCATTGACTATGATTCGGCAGACGTGTTATACACTTTCCGTTATCGGCAGGCTTGATCGAAGATGGGAACACCAATTCGTCAGGCGGACGTAAATTAGAGCCATCCACAGGCTGGGCTTTCGTGTCTATCTTGACGTTCTAACGCAACCTCAGATCCAGTACTGTGCACTGAGGACTACTTTCAACTGGTGGTGAAAAAATTTCGTCATCCGATCAGGTAATAGATGACAAACAGTAGCACGTACGTTTCTGTATCCAGGGGTAAAAAATTTAGAGACGCGTCTGGCGTGTAACTTTCCGAAGACCACCTGCGCTCTTTGCCTCTGGTTCCATCACCATCACCATCATCATCAGCATAGACAGCAATACATCGGTGGTTCACACCGATGTTTAACTGCCACACAGACGTGAGGAAAAAAGGTAAACCCTGAATAAGAAGAGAAAAGAAAACAAGAGGACGGGAAGGGACCTAACTGCCAAAAAGTAGCTACGCCTATATTTAAATTTACAACATCAAGGTGCCCACATCTTGCAAACAAACAACCGGGCCGTAAGTAAAGTAAGGTGTCATCAACAAGACAACTTCCTTACGACTTTCACTGCCCCGCATCATTAAGTGCACTCATATTACAGACAGCTCGACCAAACAACGACAGCATTCACGCCACTGAGCTCAGTTAGCCGCCATCTCACTCAACATTCCCGGCCACCGACTCTGAGTCGCGAGGGTTTCAGCCCGAGAAACGAACCCGATCAACAGTGACCAACTCCTTCGTGAGCGATTTCGTTTGTTTTCGCCAAGTCATCGTATGCGCAAGTTTTAGTACATTTGTCTTTCTTAAGACCGGCATAAACTATTGAGTTAGCATATTCAAGCAGTGGTCGGTCATACAATCCATAGTGTTCGGAAGGCTTTTTTGTCAGTTTGACAATACGTTCTTATCATTTCTAGTACAGCGAGTCTTTTTTATCTACTCTTTCAATTACTACACTCTGTCTGTTCAACCTGTCACGGGTCAAGAAGGTGCACAGTGTACCACAACGACGTTGCCAGAATTGTCATCTAGAGACATGCACACTTGTCGTTCTTGATGAGAAGGCACCACTTCATTGACCATTGCTCAACTGAGTTGAGGTCGACTTACGAAGTGCTAGAGTCAGAATTCTCAGTTTTTCCCTGTCGTCTCTATAAAGAGTGACTGGGAATTCTCTCCGATAAATCACTACTTCGGATTGGAACTTGCACTACGTTCGCTGAGGTAGATGTGAAGGACGTGAGATCAAAGCCAGCGCTGACTCAAAGAACTCTAATGGCGGTGTATACCACCTTTACCGACACCTTCACCTTCACTACAGTATGCTTCTCTTTTTAGGAGTCAGCTACATGGCGGTCGGTCAAGCCTCATAACTATGCAAAATCTTGATTCTTGGCGTCCGCTGAGTTTTTCCTAAATAGTAGCATGGTCGTTACACAAGGCCTGTTCTACAGGAGATCACGCTGAGATTCATAAGTAAGATTATTGCCCAGAAGATACTATAAGATGGCTTGTTTAGGATGTTTTAAGATTTTGCATGTCGTATTTGCTAAGCTGACTGATCGGTCACTGGACTTATAAGTGAGGTTGATCGCAATCCCTGCATTCCCTGGGTTTCATGCCAACTGTAAGTCGACATGCAAGATTCATTAAGTGATTTAATTAGTACAGAATTTTCTCCCTTCACGACTCATTGGTGAAGATTGTTCTGGCTCGTTGAACCCAAAGGGTTGGAATTCAAAAACAAGACGTACATCGTTCACTGGGAATTCTCTAGACAAGAGTTTGACGAAATTTCCTTAGAAATAGACAGTGGAACGAAAAAGAACTGTCCGCATTGTAACTTGCTGTGTATGAATCCTAAATAGATGGATCTTTGCTTCGGGTGTGATTTCACCGTTCATTTGGTGTGACATAGCTGAAGGTGGATTCTCCTGACGAAGATACGTGCACCTAAGGAGAAGTCTTCAGTTTGTACGCACTATTTCGGGCGCTTGATTGAGTATGGAGACACTCGACAGATTTCCGATATTCATTCACTGTGCCTTTTGCGAAAGGCTTAACAAGTAGTTGCGCACAGCTCTCAGGAGGTGAATTCCTCTGGAGAGGCAACTGACATGGCATCTTCGTGAAACTTTGTGGGATTAGTTTTCATACAGTCGAGTTCGATCCGACCTACATTACGGACTAACTACCAACCTGCAGGTCAGAAACGATAATTATTATGACCCTGCGCAACCTTAGCACTAATGTGGTCAGCATTCGGACTTTCCATTGACTAAGACGTCCAGCAGAAAGCGTCATTTGACGGTGCTTGGTTGCGGATTCCGTATATTGTGTCGATGCGTCCTGGAATACTGTCTATGACAGAGCTGAGTCAAAGCTGTTCTGACGGTTGTTGAAAACAGTACGTCGAAGACGCTGTTGGAGCGCTGACTTCATCTGTAGAGAGCAAATGGAAAGAATGCTGAGAAAGAATTCACCTAGATGAAACACTGAGTTCCCTTTATCCGGTTCATCAGGACAGCAAGCATTTCGTTTATGCTCATCAGTCGGTTACGTAAAACATTCAGTTACATAGGTTGAGCGCGTAGCGTCAAAACAATGAAGTGAACGAGCTTCACTTAGTTGCA
>QNGE01003939.1:11438-71695 GCA_008508345.1 Paragonimus westermani
ATAGTCAATTAGTGGTTTAGGAAAGGTCACTAAGTCCAGGGAAGGGTCAAGTTTACGAGCAATTGTTTCTGAACACACAAAGTCGGCTTCATTCGATTGATTGCAACCGCCTCAGCAAACCGTAAGAATCTTGGATTCGAGTGACGTAATAGGATTCTGAATGCACAAATTGGGTCGATAACGTGACCAGTGGGCAGGACGTGTCTTGCGACTGCGGACGCTGGTTGCTTGCGTGTTTCAACCACATTGTCGTTCTTCCGTAATACAGAGTTCTGCACCCAATTAGGCAAATGTTCCTTCACTCTGGAGATCAAACACCTCTCGGTTCTGCCTATGTAACTTTCATTGCAGTTACATGTAAATTGGTAGACACAATGTTGCCGTGGAAGTGAAACCTGATTGCAACTAAGTGAAACTCGTTCATTTCATTGTTTTGATGCTACGCGCTCAACCTATGTAACTGAACGTTTTACGTAACCGACTGATGAGCATAAACGAAATGCTTGTATCTCGCAATGCATGTCTTCTTGTTGTCCTGATGATCACCTAAATGAAACAGAAGAGCCTCGCTGCCCAAGGATGAGCTTGGTTACTAGTTCCCATTACATTATAGCACATCTGAGAAGGGGTACTGCCGCTGTGTAAGGAGGGAGGTAAATCAAGGCTAACCCAGATAGCTACTCCCGTATGTTTTCCCTTACATTCAACATACTAAACAGACTAACGAAGGCCATCAACCATGTGAACCATGTTTCCTTGATGGCAGTAACATAAAGTGCCTGTCAAACGTCAGCTGTCGTAGTTATGGTAACTTATTTATCCGACCAAGTTAATGTGGATGCTACTGAAGACCATCTCATTACAGAGTCACCCGAGACGGAAGGATGTTGGGGCATGGGAGTACGGTTGTCGTAAGAATTGGAAAAGAGTTAGTGACAAGAAGCATGTTCTGCTAGGTTCCTTATGTCAACTTTTCCTTTAGTGTATTTCGGAGAGGTTACAGCTCGCCGCCATCTCCCACATTATAGCGACAACCTGCGCATAAATGCGACAAGGTTCATGACGATTGCGACTAAGCTTTTACAGGACCAGTTCGAGTGACGTTTTGTCAGCCAGCACCATCAACTTTTTCTCGGTTGTTGACACGGCATTTTCCAGCTACCGGTAATGTTCCTTATTCTGGTGCTTTTTTCAATTAATTCTATCTGCAGGTAGCACATGGATTAACCAAATCAACAAAGAATCCCTACCGCGTGATCCTTTGGGTTCAAAACGCAATTCCGGTGGCCAGGTGCTTATGGCTCTGTACGATTTCAACGCACCTATAACAGCGGAATCACAATCTCAAATATCCATAGAAAAAGGTTGGTCAATTTTGTTTCGTCGAATGTCTAAACTATCAGCTGTGATCTGACCAGCATTGCTGCGCCCAGTAGCAACTAGTATTAAAACCGTCCACTCGAGAGTATATTGCTGCTAGCTTGCGTGTCTGACTTGCATTATCATTTGGGGCTTTTGCTCGTAGTTTGAACGACCTCACTCGTTTTCCATGAATAGACTACACGGTAATTAATTTGATTAGAGCTCAACCTGTTATGTTCCACACAATGCCGTTGTATCTGTTCCATCCTGCTCACCACTTGCAAACTCTGTACGACAGTTCCGTCTAATCAGTGGTATCTTGCGTTGTATGTTTTTTAATTGTTCATCTGAAAATGGGACAGCTGTTGTAGGTCATTTCACATTGACTTTTGCACTAGTTCGGTTCATGCGCTGGATCTCTATCAGTTTTTTTCACCGTGCTGTTTGGGAAGAATCTGTTGCGAACGATACAACAATTTTGTCATCGTTGCGTTATGTTTTGGTCACAATCTTTTCTGTCAGCTCATGAATGTCCCAGTTGAAGAGATTTCCTGTTCTATCTTTCAAAGTCATGAATGATGGTTAACGCTCTCTACTTGATGGATTCTCGTTTCCCATTTTAATTGGCTAGTTATGCTGAACTCATGTGCGACCATGGAAATAAGAGACGAGTTTTAACTATACGGGAGAACAAGCGATGTGGTGTTAACTAATCACTAATCATTAGTGTCCACATACCGCATCCAAACAGTTGAGCTGTATGCGACAGCAATGCATCGTCAACAAGACTATCTCCTTGCGGTCATCACTGTCCCCCTGTGCACCTTGTACACAACGCCAGTCATCCGGGACATCAACGTAAAGCGCTTGGTATAGCAGACGAATATCTGGCTTCTTCTACTGCTGGAGTTATCAGCTAAGTCCGCACATACCTGAAAGAACTTACCTAACATTCACGACTAAATACCCACTTCCTAACCCCTTGGTTGCTCACCGTTTGGTGCCACCCGATGTGGGCGCCCTGGCGCAGACCGATGGCGAAGTTTCGGAGGATGGTTTTATGTTTTCTGCTCCAAACAGTCAGAGTTTGCAGCCGTAAAGTAGTGCAGTCCTCACAGTCGCCTCGTATACATGATTGTTAGGTTTGAGTCGGATGCTTTTCTTCCAGTATGAACATCAGTCACATTTCATCGCGGCCATCGCATTCACATAGACTTTCCAGTCAATCCCTTTCGAAAGGAAGCACTGTATTTGAGTCCCTCACGTGATGACGCTCGTCAGTAGCGCATATTCTTGCCACGACCACAGCCACGGGTGACTCGATCATTACTCAAGCGAAAATAGTTGGGCGTTCAGGTGTGATAATTCATTCCCGCCTAGTGTGTGGCGAACAGCACAGTACTCAGCACGTTTGCCTCGTGAAAACGTGGCCGAAGTCTTAACCCTGGTCGTGGCCGCGGTATACACTACTGACGAGCTCCAATGAGAGCGAAATTCGAGTCTATTTTTGTCGAAAGAGGTTGGCTGGACAGTTTATGTGAATACGACAGCTGCGATCAATTATGTGTTCGACTGGAATTCAGACTCCCGATTACTCATCAGGTGCTTGTTTACCGTCAGGGATATTCTCTGCTGGTGAATACTGCGTTTTAGTGATGCAAACTTCTGTTTGCTTTCCCATACCTCCGACAGTGTGGATGCAGCTTTCTGAGCGCACAAACTTGGCATCCACTTTCACAGTCTTATCGAACATTAATTAGGCGTAATCGCAACAGTCTTGCGGAAACAGTTTGCACTTTGAGACTGAAATCGCGTCCCGAGATTTTGAAAAGAGCGTAACATTTTGTAGACGCCGCAAACGCTCCACCGTTATTACGTCTCTCACAAAATTGAACAAAATAGTGGAAATTGGATAGCCTTAGCCCACACCGCTCATGTTGCTGGAACTTTCGGACAGTTCACCGTAAACCGTGGCCTCAGTTGAAGTATAGGAATAGGTCATCGATTGCAAGTGGAAATTGCCTGTTCAACACATCCTGATGTTTAAGCTATTTCAAAAGTGTAGATCCATCGGCCTGGTTGAATGGAATAGCACGTGTGTTGCTGCCTTGGAACTCGGCAAAGGGTAAAAGCTTGGTAACTACACTCTCTGTCTATCTAACTGCGAAGGTTGCGATCAACTGTGAGTGATGTTCAACTTGAAACTAAACCAAATCCCCGACTACTCGTCAGTAATCTAAAATATCGCCTCGCAGGTTTAATGAGTTCTGTGATCTCGACCTGTCTCGGAAGTCCTAATCGCGGGGTTATCGATTGGAGTTAACAGGCAGTAACTGTGTCTCCTCTCGAGACGATCGGGCAACCTGATCATTGCTCACAAGCGAGAGTGGTTGAGCGTTCAGATTTGATGATTCGGTCGTGCCTAATGTGAGGTCAATGGCGCAGTGGTTAACACGGTTGCCTCATGATTGGAATGTCCGGAGTTCAAATCCCGGCCGTGGCAAGGATATGCACTACTGACGAGCTCTAATGAGAGCGAAACTCGAGTCTAGTGCTTGTTTTCGAAAGAGGCTGGCTGGAGAGTCCATCTGAATGCGAACGCTGCGATCAAATTTGAGTGATGGTCAACTTGAAACTAAACCAAATCCCCGACTACTCATCAGTTACTACATTCTTATTCAGGGCGAAACCCTACCTACCATTTTTATAACGTTTACCTGTAACGCTGCAATGCGTCCACGAAATACGATGGATGTGTGAGCCCCAGTTATATCAGGGGTTGTTGACTCAGTTGTTACTTATTATCTGAAGGTGAATAGCGCCAATAAAAATGCATATGTGATACATAAATAGCAGTATACCGAAAACATGAGTGGCAAAACCTTACGACATAATGCTTGGACTTATGAAAATCCGGATAGTGCCATTCACCAACTGTGATGTTAGGAGCTTGCGGGGTATGACGGACAGATGGGTTGATGTGAAGGTTATCATTGATTTCGTTTGCTAGATGAAGCTGTACAAATCTTGAACTCGAAGGTGGTTGGCGTGGGAGTGCGCATTGTTTAGTTCGTATGACGGCATCAGGGCAGGACGTGTTGTCCAGTCTGCTGTGCGGCAGTGAATAGTCAATCTTTTTGGTGAGTCGCGTAGGGATGAGTAACAAAACTTGAGTAGTTGTGACAGTTTTCGTGGACAAGAGCCATCCCAAACTATGTAACATAGTGTTGATGGTGCTGACATTGCCGGAATTAGGATTGCTGATCATATCGGGCATTTCTTGTCGGGCGCTTCGTCAAGCGGCCTCTGCCAAGGCGTTGTGTTGGCCGTTGATTGAATAAACAGCTGTCTTTATGGTTCACATTAGCCTTTGAAATGTAGGTCAACCGGGTAAAAACCTGGGCACACGCTACATGTTGAACACAACATGCTAGGGAGGTAATTGACCTGATTGTGTGCATGACAGGTTCAGCAGGGTTCTTAAGGAACGTGTCCAGACGAACGCATTGAAAGTGTGATGATGGGTTTATCATGATGTTCCAGTTGACCGAACAGTTGACTGTCACTTCTGATTGAGGTCATTCGAACCCCTACAGTGTAAAGTAAATTCATTTGTGGTTTTTGTAAGAGTCCCTCACTCTCCTGAACATGGGAGCCGTTACCGAGATTCCCCTGCGCAGGTGCACGTTGTCAATCGCCCACACAAGTTGAAACGACTGAATCGAGGTCTGTGCTACTTTATCACCACCCTCTATCGAAGTATCACCTGAGTCGGCATTCCTATTGCACTTGTGAAACAAAGTGCAACAGCAGAATAAATCTGTGTAAGTCGTTCTATACTCTCAATGAACCGTCACCGATTGGGCCGGGGTCGTCTGCCTACCGGGGACATTTTCACTTCAACATGTTCACAATCCGTCCGGGCACTTTTCAGATCTTTGATCTTGATTAAGCAGTGCTGACTTTAAATCTCTCCTTAACTTGTTAAACAGCCATCGACCAAATAATAACGTGACATCAACTTAGCCTGATCATCGAATTTGATTTGTGGTTGTTCCTGCTGTGTTTGTCTTCATTTGACGAACTACTAGCCATTGCTGGTTGAAACCGCTTTGAAATGTGGCAGCAGGTCACGGTCAATGGTGTATTTTCATGCTCGCGTTCTTTCTCTTCAGGTTTTCCGTTATTTGACTTCGATTTGCTTTGTGTTCTTCGTCGCCGCCGACCGTTTTTTTGTGGTTCAGGTCACGGTAAATGTGGTTTATATTTGAAGTTGAAACTGTATGCTTGCCTTTGTGTATAAAGTGCTGTAGAATGCCAATTACGGGTTAAATACTGTCAGAATGTTTCGGGTTACATATGGATCCAATCAGACAGTTTTCGTAGTTTGCATATTCATTTTATCGAACATTCATAGTCGCTGGCATTTATGGGACCGATGTGATCCTTGGCTGAACAGATCTCTCAATTAATCTGGGAGTGCAGACCTAAACACATTCTAGGTCACATATCCCTCTGGTCCGGTGTTTCAAAGGCATTATGCGAAGCATGTGCTGATACCTATGGTTGTAACATTCATTAGTTCCCAAACAAATTTTTATAGCTGCTGGGAAGTTTCGTTCAACGGTACATGTAACAGGCTAAAGTGGAATCTCCGAACGACTCTTCAGCTGATCGTGCTGACGTCTTAGAAAGTGTGTACGCTCTTGTGAGTTCTAGTACGTGCTTTCGACTATCCGTGCTGTAAGTTTCAAGGGGTTATTTCTTTGTGAGTCTGTTCGGTGAGCGAATGACATTCTTACTGCCAATTTAAGAGGGCTAGCCCGTCAGGTAAAGCATACCGGAGAACGGCTCAATTACATTGGACTTCCCTTGCATTTTCTGCGCACGCTCGGCGGTATCTGATTTTCGATTAGGTTGTCACGGGGATCGAAACCAAAGGACATCTGTTCCCAATTCACGACAGATGAGTTGCGATGCACATCCCTTGTCCACTATGACTGAGGATACAAAACCGCGTGGTGTGTAACTAGAGGTCTTCATAGTGCAACCGACCACTATTGGTTAGCCAGCTTGTGAGCCAAAACGAAACTGAAATCCGTGTCTCTTGGAATAAAAAGGATGGCAGACCATCCAGTGGCGAAGAAGACACAAATCTCAGGAGTTTAAAGAAGCAGACAGAAGGTAGTGCGTGATCTACGGAAGGTACACAAATAATTTATGCTCCGGTGTGTTTTACATACTTCTCCATAGTTCGTTATCTACTCATCAGTTCCCTGTAGATTTACGGTTTTCAAAGGTGAGGCATGTGTAGGATTTCAACTCATTTGTTACAACTGGTATAGGCAACAGTGTTCTTCTCACCCGTGTTGAACGTTTTATAGTCCCCTTATCTAAGAAAGTTTCTAAAGGATCCTGTGAAAGCTACAATAGAATCTGTCTGACCTTCACTAATTCTGTTAACTCACCACACACATTGGAGTGTAGTAGACGAGGTTACCTTCTGGGCGAGGGTGTCACAGAAAGTCCTGTTTGTCCCAGAAGCCATCTTTTTCGTGAGGGACATCTTTTTGACTTCTGTGTCTTGATTTACCTCGTCACAGTCTATCCCAGCTTGTCATTTATTGATGAGCTGGCTATTTGCTGAATCAGTTTCTACGGTTCAGATCAAAATCATATTTCATCTGCTGCTTCGGCGGGCTCCTGGGTTTTAACTCTGTTTTGGGTGCCAGTACACGGATTCTCCAGAGATCCTGCTTTCTCCGTTGATCTAACTAGGCTAGGGTCGTTGTGGTTCACGTGCTTTTGTATTCACGTTTCTTAACGTTTTTCATAGTTCCATCTCGATGGCTATACGAGTCATTGCGGGTATATTTCACTCACTCCATTCATTTATTCATTCACAACGGCCCTTAGCGTGAACAGAAGGTAATGTGGCTCGAGCCACTGTTCATCTCCACTGTGATTCGAAGTAACCCAGAAGAGACAGACTTTACTAAAAAGGGATTAGGTAGATGAAACAAGGAAAAGAGAGCTGGAGACGGTACGAATGCAGGCACATCACTGACTCTGCCACATTACCATCTTAGGTAGCACTACTAACCAGCGATTTCGTTGCAGACGAATACCTCAGCCGAGTGGATGACACCTACCTACTTTACTCACTAGGACGGTCAAGATGTTCACATTTCGCGGCCATTATGTTGTTTGATCACCGCGTGGTTCTACCCAGCTCTTGGTGGTCTCAGTATACAGTGTCCGGTACGATAAACGCTCGGCTGGCATGCACAATACTAGGTCTAAACATCACATGCTGTGCAGCTCGACTAGATGACCAGTTGATCGCTCATCCCGAGGGTTCCGGGATACCCGCTGTCGGGCGGTCGTATTGCTCACACGCCCATCTTACTTGGTGTTGGATATACGCCTATTTTTACCTACCGCCATCGTTTGGAGCTTAAGTGGTCACTTTAGTGACACCACACTGTAGTTTAAATGGTTGATATTGATGACTAAAAATTGGGGAGGGGCATCTTTTGCTGTTAATGTGTAATGGACTGCCGGAAGCGTGAACATAATGTGACCAAAGGGTCTGTGCAGAGATCGTGGACACGGTGTTGTTGAACCACCGAAGTATGTGAAACGAACCTTCTCGTCTGCGAATAGCAGAGTACTGTTATTCATGCTTCATAGTTATATCAGTCGTTAGCCTACAAAGGTGGCTGATTTATCCCCAGTCAGTTGCATCAACTTAATAGGTTGGTCGGGCATTTTAATAGGCAGTTCAGCTGGCGTGAATCCGGATGTCCATTGTGTTCCAGACAATCCTCCGTCATATTGAGTGTTCGCCACTATTCCCAGCAACCAGAACTCTTCCGCAATTTGTGGGAGTGGTTCTGGAACCTAGCCTGTTCACATGTAATCACGTTCTAGATGTACCCTCACCCTCACTTTTTTAAGATGGCGATGAAAGGTTGGTGTCGCGCTGGAACAGTTAGATTAGGGACCTAAATGGGTACCTGGTGATTATTATTCAATAGCAGTTATTTCCATTTCCAACAATAAGACACAATGATACCAGTTAGTATATCACAACGTGATTGCTCATTGGTTTGTGGCCCTACCTAACCAACGGAAATCCAGAGCTGTGAAAAGCGGACAAAATTCAGACACAGTCGTTGACACATTGACAACTCTCTGTTACTCCACGATTTGTTTTCGAGCGTGTACATTATGAAAGGTAGCTGACTGAGAAGCTATCTTCAGTTCACTTGTTCGTAACGTTTTCCGGGGGTTGTCTCCGTATTGCGTGAATCTTCTGCTTGATTTGCAAACAAGGTGTTTATGGATGACTGTCTCGCACATCCAGTGGTACCCTCCAGACATATCTGGATTCCCGTTCGTGTTAATTTTTTCGAAGGTGTGTTGGGGGATCTGAATGATTCTTGTATCCGAGATTGAAAATAACACCTACCGAAGGCATACATTCCATACCGAGTTAAATGATTTATCGGAATAGTTTATGTGAAATGAGCTTAGCTCCCTCAAGGCGCAGAGTGTGGAGTCCCCACTCCTGTCTTCTTTTTAACAGACCGTTCTCTAAATGTTGTGGGCCATTAAGCCTTTCCGAGTTGCATCAGCTCAGTAGCATGTATCACTGCTGAGATGTCAACAAAAACAGCAAGTGTTGCCCTTGTTCGGCTTATTTTGAAAAGAAGAGCGGGGTAATGTTTGTGCAATCCATTTACTTTATAGATTGCAAGCGTCGTCTGTTCGCAAGGAAGCTATGAGCAAATCCGTGATGTTTGACCATCATTGTCTTCCGCCAGTTAGCTCACGTAATGTGAAGTGAACACGTGGGCGGTGCGTATTTTCAGCATTTTTAGATACGCAATCAGTCGGTCGAAAAATAAGTAAGTAGATCACGTATTCCGTATGCCGACTGAGCGTTTATGACGTTGGGCATTATTTAACGAGACCGTCAACAGTTGTATGAAATCACGAGGCGGTTGGAGAACAATGCGGTCACAAACTTTGGAGTCCCTGACTGTTCTACCGTGTGAAGTTGCTTACCACGTTGTTGACATCGTGATTACTCACATCGCTGATCGCAACCGTTATCGTCATGGCCTGTCTGCGTCCATTACGTAACTGGCTCTCTTCTGCTTAAGCTTACTTTGGTTAGTTCTCTTGCGGGCATGTTCCTGCGATGTTCGTCGTCACTGTTACACCGGCCTGGCCAGACCCACGGATTTTTGTGAATAAAAGAGTGAGGCGTGTGTGCATATGCGTCCATGTACGTAACTGGTATTGATACATGGTAGGGAATCATGCAAATACCTCTACTCACATGCATCTCTCTCTTATACCTTCGGGTTTGCATCGGATGCTGGGCCTATAAACGAAACTGCAGGCGGTGCAACACAAACAACTCCTGGTATCGTTTATATACAGACTTGCTGTTGTTAAGCCAGCTATTGCCAACCTTAGCTACTGTTTGTTATTTTCCATACCTGTTCATAGACGACAAGCTACGGTTATTCGGCTATAGTGTCGATGGAGATTGGGTTGATGTCGAATGCTTCCGGACCGGTGAGCGCGGTTGGGTCCCAACCAACTATACTACTCCAGTGGTGTCTGTGTCCACGAGCTGTTCTTCACTGCCCGCCAGCTCTGTGACGTTTCAACAACAACAACCACATCAAAGTCAAAGTCGCGCCACGAGCGGGCATGGAAGTCAAGCCAGTCTGGCAGGTGTAGGGCTGGAGTTGGACAAGAAGTGGTACCACGGTTCGATTCAGCGCAGCTACGCGGAATATCTACTCAATAGCGGTATCACAGGCAGCTTTTTGGTGCGCGAATCTGAAAGCAAGCCAGGGCAACTGACCATCAGTGTTCGCTACGAGGGTCGTATCTATCACTATCGTATCAATCGGGATGAGAATGGCATGGTAAGTTAGACATTTTACCATTCTGGGAATGTTTGACTCGCATTTTTTAGTTTGTCGTACGATTATGACACTGTTTACACCCTGTATGCTTTCGCACTGCTTGCTAGAAGCCGTTTTAGCTATATTATGGCCGGTGGCTTTTTTGTCGGCTTTTATACGATCTTCATTACTTTCATTTAATCCATTTAAAATTTGATGGGAACTCAAGTATATCGCTGCTGGGTTCGTTGAACTGTAACATTTGCCTGTTTGTCTGTTCATTCTGTTACTACCTGGCTATGAATTTTGAAAATTGTCGTTGTTAGTTGTTTCATTACTGAATAGTAGTTGGGGAGTTGGTTAATTTCAGGTCGAACATCATTTACTTGATCGCAGCCTACGTATTCTTTCCGAAAGAGCTAATCGGAGAGTCTGTCTGAATGCGAACAACTATCAGCGATGTTCAACTTGGAACCTGTTTTATTGTTCACCACATTAACTGTCACAATGTACGTGCAGTGCTTCCTGTTCGCCTGTCAGTAATCAGGCATGGGAAATCTAGATGCTTGAAGTGTCCATGTGACTCATGCGACGGTATGATTTCTATCCTTTTGCCTCCAATATCTCCCTCGTAAACGAATGGAAGACGTTTTTGCCGACTGCAGAGCTGTCGAAATCGTGAATGAAATTGTTCGGGGGTATGGTGGCCCCAATACTAACAACGGGAATCAGTTAATTTTACCGTCTTATACTTCTCATGAAATACGACCTTCGTGTTTTATTGAATAACTGTTCCTACCTTCGCGCAACACTTACGACAACATTTCTATATCAAGGGAGTTGCATTTCTGCTCACCTTCTCAGGTCGGAAGTTTAGGTGACTACACGCGTTATTCATGAACTACTGTTTTTGCCTCCTCTGTTGTCTTGTCTTAATTCGTGTATTGTACACTATTGGTTAGCATTTGGCATATTGGTCGGGACATTCGTTCAAAGTGTTGGTGATCAGCGACACAAAGGGAATGTTGTTTATAAGCCCACTTGTAAGAGCATTTATTGTCCAGTCTGCTGTCTCTCTTGTTGTGGAGTGACATTTGCGATGACGTGAACGTTTACCTGAATGCAAAGTGCAATTTGTAGTCATTGGGCACGGGGGTTGTTTAGTTGTCTGATGAGGTACTTTGACCAGGGAGCTCGAAATATATTTCGGAGGCCCTCGAAAGATAGCGGAACCAACTGCAGTAAGATGGCTTTTTCGGCGCATGATAACTGATAGTGGGAGCGCATCGCGAGTTAGATCTCCTCTCTTTTCAAGGATAGCAGAGAGAGGTTGGTATCAGAACTGGTTTGGGAAACCCAAGGGGTACCTCGTGATTGGTGCTTAGCAGCGTTTATTCTCCTTCAGAAACTGGGGCTGGATTTCATGTGATAACCACAGGGGTGTCATTCCGACATGTGTGGCGTCCAATTTGCTGATTGGCCTTATGTTACTTCGGGAGAATCTTGGACATCCTAAAGCAATTAGGTTGTTGTGTATTAGTTATCCATCAAAACATGCATTGGAAGAAAATTCGAAGATAGGACCCCTCTTTTATAGAGACTGAAACAAGAGAAACTAAAAATATGGAGTAGTATGATGTTACCAGTGTACAGTCAAGGAAGTTCGCGCACATCATATTCTTCCCCACTTTGTGAAATGAATAAATTGTTACGAGCAATTGGTCGAAGGTATCGAGGCATCAGCAGATATGGGAAACAACGACGAAAGGCCAGAAACACAGGTTTTATTCATATCACAGTGTGAGTATCAAAGCTGAATTGGATAGCAAAAGATGTAGACGAGAAACATGACGGTAAATATGCCTGTGGAGCGAAAGTACAAAAAGAAACGCGCAAAACTGTTGTTACGTCAGGTATTAAGAGCGTCCCCAAATGTTATGTCCTGCACTCAACCACGTATTCGTAGACAGCAGGTGAATTGTAGTTGATGAGAACACCAAGTTTGTCTGAGTCTGCTGTGGAGGATTTGTTGTCCTAAGTATTGGATGCACGAAACGGATGGTACCAAAGTTTTGAGTTGGTTTGGCAGCTGGGGTCGGCATCAAAGCATTCGGGATGCGAAACCCTAGACATAATACGACTAAATTGCTGTATATTAAATGTTTGACTACCGTTGTCTCCGTCACTTAGCTCACATTAAGTGGACTGTTTGATCGCTTCAGCAATATGATCATTCATCGGCGCATATTCCGGAACATTACCTTGACTTCCCAATAGCACTGTGATATTGAGTGGTTTTCTGATCTGACGGTTGTGATGTTGACTGCAGTTAACCGCAGCTGCAACTTATTCATCATTTAGTTCATCATCGTCATCGTCATCATAGACATCAGTGCATCATTGGTTCACGCTGATACGTAATTGCTACACAACCACATGGGAAAGAAAGCAAACCCTGTATAGGAAGAGAGAAGGAAGAAAGGAGGGAACGGGAAGGGACCTAACTACTAAAAGATAACTAAGACTGTCTTCAAATATCTACCATCAGTGTGCGTACACCTTGTAAACAAGCAACCGAGCTGTTAGTAAAGTATGGCGTCATCAGCAAGACAGCTTCCTTACGGTGTTCACTTCCCCGCATCACTAAATGCACTCACATCACACGCAACTCGGACAAACAACGACAACATTCACGCCAGTAGGGTCGGCCAGCCGCTATCTCACCTAACGTCTCAGGCCAACAACTCTGTGAGTCGCGAGAGCCTCAATCTGCGTAGCGAACCCGATCAGCAATGACCAACTTCTTCGTGAACGATTTTGTTTGTCTACACCTAGTCACCACTTGCCCACCTCTCACCCAACGACAGTTGACCGCAACGCCGGCAAACAATGTTCGGTTTGGCAGGCGACTAGCTGACGTCCCTAACACATCATCCAACCATCTAAGTCTGTACAGATAAAGACTGAACAAAAGAACTTATTTGATAATTACTGGCAAACGCCCACCTCCTAATCTCCTCGTTGCTTACTCTGAGCCGCCAAGTTTCGCTACCATAAAGTAATATAACCCTCACTGTTGTCTTACACACAGTACCCTTAAGTTTCAGAGAGATGCCTCTCTGTTGCCACAGGTGCCTCCCAAATTAACGAACACCACGTTAGCCTTAGGGAAACGCGTTCCTGTTTCATTCCCTACACCTCTGCCGCCGTCGCTGATACAGCTTTGCAGGTACACAAACTTGTCAGCAACTGCCATAACTTCATTATCTAACAGTAGATTTACGTATTCACAGCTGTCTTGCAGAAGCACTACATTTTTGGAGGCTACAAAGCGCGTTTCGAATTATTTGGTAGGACGCGAAATAGCCCTTAGCGTTGTTTGTGCTGATCGTAAATTGTCGAATAGCAACGTCTTTTCAGTCAGTCTTCCATCTGGTAGGAGGTGCACAGCGGCATATTGTGAGTGTGGGAGACAATTCCCTATTGTTTCGTCCATGGTGAAATTGTACAGCCTTGACGTACGTTGTTGCTGGTGTTGAAACTGTCAGACAGTTGACTGTCAACCCTAACCTGAGCTGAATTGTGGGAATGAGGCACCGACAGTATGTTCACATACTTGTTCGGTACACGCCTGCGTTTGAGCGACTGTGAAAGTGTAGATCGCTCCACCGAATCGAACGCGCGTTTATGGTGGAGAAATGTGGTAATTGTTGGTGGGTGGTGCACGTGACTGATCCAGGATTTGACGAGGGGGTATAAATGTGATCTATTCATCCCCGTTTTGGGGGTGAAACCATGCCTGTTCTTCCCTAATGTTGCAGTGGGTCAACGAAGTCGACGAATGGGTGCCGGAACCCTAGATATGGCCGCAGTCATACTAGTTCCCCCATACTTTTGCCAAGGACCTCGAACTCTGCGAGTCTGGACAATTACCGGCCGACAGTCTCCCCCCTTTCCTGGATGACTCGTCTTCTGGCTGTAGTCAGTAGTCCATGTAATGGTTTGGTTCAGACTTGTAACCCATCTCAGTATATGTCGCGCTCGTTTCCACACTTTCCAACCGGTTACGGTTCCCCTGTCCCACAATCACGTTTCGATCATCACGGTATGTCCTTAGTTGACTGCTGTACATGCAGAGGTTTTTTTGCTGCATGTGATGGCCCAAAACAAAGGCCCTCTGAAGTTGTTCCGTGTTTTTACTTCCCCTCAGTCACTTCCACTGGACTCTCTGAATTCCAAGTTTATCCTTCTCAGCTGGCTATATTTCTGTTGCTGCTGCTCTTCGAGACTGGCTGATGAAACAAGTCGACATAACTCTGCATTTAGTTGGGGCTGTTATTCATGTTCTTCATCAAAACCTGGCTTTAGTGTTCAGGATCGCCTCTTCCACTATCATGCTTCGATGTTTGTGGTTTCGTGTTTGCCGTTGTCATTGCTACGAATCACGTATAAAGAAGATGGGAAGTCATGTGACTGACTTACGAACATATAGGCTGACAACTGTGTGTGAGGACAACAGCGAAAAGTCACTACTGTCGTTAACGATGGTTCACTTGTTGACACTACTCTTACCTCCTTATACGGTGAACGAAGGTATACGTGACTAGACCTTGTCATGCATATTTAGAAGCCGAAAGCAGTCGGGTGTTCATAAACCTGCCCAAAGCAAACGATAAGAGTGGTTTTTCAAAGCCTGAACCCAACTAGTGCAAAGACCAGTCATCCGAACGCTCGTCCTACAATTCCTCAGACTAATCCGAGCAGCATGTTCTGGTTTACCATCACGAAGACGACCGAGCTAAGACGGCTTTCACCGTACTGTCGGGAGTGTATGCGTTCCAGGTTATGCCCTTTGGACTGTCAAACGCACCAGCGACATTACAGCGCTTAATGCAGAATGCACTGCATGAATTAATCCCCAGAAATTGCTTAGTGTATCTGGATGATGTCGTCGTCCTCGGAATGTCCGACCGAGAGCATGTGCGCATGTGCGCTGGACCGCCTGGCAGAAGTTGGTTTAAAACTGAAGTCCTTAAAATGTCACTTCCTTTTCTAGGTCAGGCATCCGCACAGATCCAAGAAAGACGGAACAGATTTGATCATGGCTCATGCCGAAGAATGCAGTCGAGCTGAGGAGCTTCCTGGGGCTCGCGTCCTATTGTCGTCGCTTTATCACCGATTTCGTCGGCATCTCTACTCCCCTGACCAGACTTTTACAAAATGGGCAGAAACTTACGTGGACAGAAAAATGCAATCATGCTTTTAAATCACTGCAGGAAGCTCTGTGCAGGGCGCCAGCATTGGATTTTCCGGACCTGTCACCGAAGGCTGGGAGTTTGTTATGGACAACAATGCAAATGATAGCGCAGTCGGAGCTATCTATCTATCTGAACGGGGAAAAGACGGTAGGTAACGGGAGATAGCCTATGGTAGCCGATGTTTAAGTAAATGCAAGAACTACTGTACGATGAGGAGAGAAATGCTTACGTTTGTATTCTTCGTGCGACATTTCCGGCCATATTTTCTGGGCGAAAATTTTATCCAGCACACGGATCGTCAGTTGCAAAACTCCAAAGACCCAGAGGAGCAGTTAGTCCGATGGCGACAGATTCTGAAGGAATATGGCTTCGTATGCGAACATAGATCCGGCAAACGACCTTCCAGCGCTGTCTCGCTGTCGAGGCGTCCCACACGCAATCATGGCGACTGTCCGTCCCTTACTACGCAACATGTGGCACTGATCAACCCGCAGAGTGCAGAATATGACCGCTGGCAGCGGGCTGAAGCAGCAATTCCCAGACTGCGCTAATCTACGGAAGGTACCGGAATACTAGTGATAGACCAACGAGCAAAGAAATAGAAGAGAAAAGCTACAAGTCTCGCTGCCTTTGGGCGCTATGGTAACAGCTCAAGGTAGCATCGTTCACTTAGTGGAGATGTGGCTGAGAGAAAACAACACGATGGGCACTTCCTTCCTTCGTATAGAGAAACTGGCATCGTATTTAGTTCTGGTCCACTGTACGAGACCTATCGACTGAGATACACAAGACGCTGAGTGTCATTAGCCGATGTCTCTAAAGGATCTAACATCAAACCATAGTAGGAACGCTATGTTTGTTACGTCGACCATCTTTAGATCTCTTCGTACACTTGAAAAAGATGCAAAAATCCTAAGAAATCACGACAAAAAAGTAAAAATCGAACACTATAGGACCGACAAAAATCTTCTGTTATCTTTTCTCATCTTGCTTTACGCCTCGTTGTTTTTGTCACTGCTTCTTTGTGGCAAATTCTTTAGTGGCGCTGATTTGACTCATTGTCTTCTCAGATTTGTTTATTAATGGTGATATAGACACTATTAATAGGCTTAGATTTCACGTCATGACGATGTTCTACGATGACCTTACTATGATAAAAATTATCTAGCTTTTCTATTTAGTGTATACTGTAGGAAAGCCTGTATATTTGGTGCATTCAGTCCATTCAGTGCATACTATTGAAAAGCGTGTACATCTTACTGGGCTAACACCATTCTGCCTGTTTTCTCACGGCTTGATTTATTAACATTGACAACTTTGTAGCTGTGGGATTCCGTTCTAGTCTCCCATTTATTTGGCCGTTCAGGCGGTGTTGGGTTTGGTGCAACGACATCCGCTTGTATGCTTCCATGTTTCATTTATTCGGGGTTACATTAAGCACACTGTGGGCGGAATCACAAGTGATTGGACGCACTCCATTTGCGGTAGCATATGTACGCCTGCCAAGCTAATCTGGACACCGTTGTCGCCAACTGTATGTATGACTGCATGGATGGGCGTTCACGGTAGCTATTTGTTACTGACGTTTCAGCTATTTCGACTTTTTCTGTTTGGGCTGGTTGCCAATATCCAGATCGCATTTGGTCCAGTGTGTATCACAACAGCGCTGATCCCCTATTGCAAAGGCCTAATGTTCACTTTTCACGCTGTATGTTGTCAAACGACTTTTACCTGTTTGTCTACCCAAACTAACTGATTGCCCAGGCTTTGCTTGCTAATCCAATATGTTATTCTCGAAGTTGAACCAGGCTCACCCGAACTTAAGACTAACGAGAGAGAGCGAAGCGAATAACTGCCTTACGTACCTGGACATTCTAGTCACTCGAAGACCAGATGGCACAATAGAGAGATCCGTCTACAGGAAACCTACCTGGACTGGACAGTACATGCACCTCGAAAGCCTCTGTCCGGTGCATAATAAGAGAAGTCTAGTCAGGTCGCTTTTCCATAAAGCACGCATGAATTGCACTGAAGACAACCTACAGCTAGAGTTAGGCTCACTGACGGACACTCTGCAGGTCAACGGGTACCCCCTACGATTTACTAGAAAGTACAGCAAAGCCATCATCCAAACTATAGAAATGACGACGATATCGAAGAGGATGGTGTATTTAGAACTCCCGTTTCTAGGGGACAGTTGGTCACCAATGACGAGAAAGCGTCTAACAGTGGCTGTATCCAGGACTTATAACGCTGCAAAGCTGTGTGTAATACAACGAACGAGAACTCTACCAGTCGCCCCGGTTACGAACAAACAGTGTACGTCTGTCACATCTCAATGTTTATACAGATACTCGTGTAGCTGCAGTATGAGTTACATAGGGAGGACCAACCGACAACTGGCTAGTGATTCTTTTCTTGATGGACCGGCTGAAAAGTCTATACGAACTTTAATATTACCGTGTTATGCGAGTGTTGTTCGGTTTATACTGTTTCACACATGTCTAAAATCTCGTTCGATTGCTGATCTTTGTTTGTGTGTATGTTTTTAACTGTCTATCAAGTGGCGAAGAAACCGACAGACCCTTCATATCTGTTACTGTTCGTCCAAGGCAGTGAGGTGTGCCAGCGTTACTTTCATGTTTTTCCCTTCTCCTGTTGAATTCGTGCACACACACACACACGCTGCGACATATACGATTGTTTTATCCTTCATTTGAAATGTTGTTTTACTTGATGGCGATTCTGTCTGCCTGTCACGCAGGTTGTGAGGTTGCATGCCTCATTTTATCTGACAGTATTCGCACCTTGTACCTTCCCAACTCCCATGCCTCCTCGTCCGCTCAGTACTACGTCACACAATCGACCAAATTCTCTTCTGTATCTGATCTCATCCAACATCATGAGAAACACTCGGATGGGCTGGCGTGTGCTTTGCTCTATCCGGCGGCCAAAAGGGACAAGAATACTACCACTGCTGCCGCTGGTCTTGGCCTCGAAGTGGATGTGTGGGAGATCGATCGGACGGAGATTATTATGAAACACAAACTCGGTGAGTCGCTTTCGTTTTGTTTCTGCCGATTGATTCCTTTTTCTGTTTCTCCTGTTAGTCACCTGTGATATACCGCATCTCTTTTTGTCTCGGAATGCGCGATATTTCCAATTTGGGTGATTTATGCATCCCCATTCCAATTGTGTAGTTTATCTGCATCAGAAGTTTCTCGAGAAGTGGATCGTCAGGACGTGATGAGGAATATCGTACTTCCCGCAATCCCTCACATCGGTTGACTGATATAGAGGCCAAGATGAAAGTTTATGCATCATTACGTTATATTTTTCCGAGTTATTTGTTTTCAAGTTGATGTGCGCGCAAAGGTAGGTCCCGCTTTGATGTTGGCAACCTTCGGCTACATGGCGGTTGTTTTTCCAGTTGGCTGGTTGAACAGCAGCACCCAGGTTTTCGCCCACTGTCGAACTGTAACAAATTTGGCATCATGAGCGTTGTGCTTCGCAATTGTCTACGTTTACTTTTCGATTAAGTCTTGCTGTGGTCACAATACTGGAAGGCTGTCCGCGCACATTCAACAAATTTATCAGAGTAGGCACGTCTAGTAAAACACTGATTAATCTTGACCATGTTAACAATTCTCAATCAGCGGAAACAATTTGGAGTGACATCTTACGTTCGGCCAAAAAGTTCGCAATACACTTTGCAGCTTGAAAGGGTAATGTATTTTTGCAAGACCACTTCGATTACGTCAGCATAACGACGAGGATATTAGAATTGTTGACTGACTGTTGGACATACGCTCTCCCCTCCCTGAGTTCCTTTGGATATGTACAAGAGTGAGAAATAACTTGTACTAGCTAACCTACAACAGAAGAATAAAAGGGGGAATAAAATAAGCCGCTAGGAGATTTGAAAAAGGTACTCACGTGCACCAAACGCTGAAACTCACTGAACCGTCATTCTGGCAGAAATGAACGATTGGTGTGCTGACACTGGGTTGGTTGGATAGTCAAGAAACCTACGTTGCGGATTACCCCTCACGTGTACGCTGATTAAGTAGGGTTTCAAAATCGTTAGCCCGCTCAGCTGCAACCAGTGCACTGTTCTATTATAAACAGATTCTAACTGGAAAGTGGTAGTGTGCCTATGTAATGCTTTGATTTTGGTGAATAGCCTCTTAGGTGTTCAGTCCTTTTTACTTAAAGAAAGTTTGCACGTGAGTGGCATTTAGGGGTTTTTGCACTTGAGAGCTACAATCTCTGTTGTAATTGGCCTTCTCAGACAGAGAAATTCCCTGTGATCCAGTGAGTGGTGGTCGTTGTTTTCGTCATATCTTGTTTCTGCTGTCGTTTTCCATCTACTATCGGTTCTTTGACCAGCGCGGTCAACACTGCTCGTTTTCACCTGTTCCTAGTTAGTCTTACTAACTGAAATGGTTTGCTTTGCTATTCATTAGAGGTATTTTTCCTCCCAACGATCTCCGTCTGTTAGTCTTTCTTTCTGAACATACTTTCGATCTTGGCTTTGTCTTCTCTCAACATACGTTTATCGTAGTTCCCTATTGTGTGAGGCTTCATGCACTGCTTTCTTGTGTCTCTCTTTGATTTCCTGCTTGTTTCTCATGTTGTTTCATCCTCCGTACCCCACACAACGAGTTTCAAATTTCATAGCGGTTTGCTCTGGTACCACTTTATCGATGCATCCTTCCAAATGGATTCTGCCTCGAAACACTTAAGTCACGATGCGTTTTACTTTCAACAACGAATTAGAACTCCTTCACAGTTATATCTGTATATATATATATATAGTTTACGTGAACAGCGTCGTTATTCTTGACGCAATGGTTAGTGAACAAACAGTTTCGACATTTGGCTGGTTCTACGCGTTACCAACTCGATCTGTTTCAATTAGATTTGGATCATTTTCATTCAATGATTCGCTTTCGCTTTATGTCCTAGATTAACCTGTCGCCATTTTTTTAAACATCATTTGCGGGTGCCGTTAGCTGTGCAATCAATTTTGAACTTTGTTACCCGTTAGTGTGCTTCGCGACCGTTTTTTATCCTTCAACACTGTACCTATACGCATGTGAGGTGCACTTTCTGTTGTCTCACATCTACATTAAATTACTCATCAACATCCGTGTCGGATTAACCTGTCACATAATTCAGAGTCAAAGGATGTCTGCACATAACACGACAAACAGCTTGCACTGTACCGTCTTTGGTTCCACTCATACACGACATATCAGATGTAAACTCGAAGGAATGAGACCAGGGGACGTGTGAACGGAAGCTTTTTAGTTCAACCGGCCAATGCTTGTTAGCCGGTTAGTAGGGTAGCGCGAGAAACCCCTATCTCTCGAAAACTGGTGAGGCTTGTACGGAGAGATCTAAACTGAAAATGTAATGCAAGGAATAGTTCATTATAGGAGTACACGCTATTACATTCTAGAATGAACAAGGAAGAAAAACAAACTTCAAGGTTTAACTGTCAAACGGACAAGACATTTATTATACAATGCACCAGGAAGAGGAAGGGTGTAAGGCCACAACGACCCAGGTTTCTGTAAAGGAGAGTGGTTGATTTATCAAGGTCGTTGGTTGGTATAAACGAACAAGTAGATATAACTGACACAACTTATTTGAGTCTGGCGTACTCGTCGCCTTCTTGCGAACGATGTTTTAATGAGTACGTTGATGGTCCCATGGTCATGCCACCACGACCTGTGGCACCTATGGATCTTTCGCGTAATGCGCGCCTGAATTCACGGACGCACAACTTGCGGTGGCAGAACTTTTAGACGTCTGTCGGGTCGTGTTCCTACAAACCGTCCGACCCAGGGGTCAAGTTCTTCCAAGATCTTAAATCACTGTCACAATTCAAATGACTCGCCTGCATAACATTCTGGTATCTCACTTCCAGGCTACCAGGATTCCGCTTGTTCGCTCCCACTTGCCCGTTCAGCAGCTTTTTCGGATTTCGTTCGTCTCCCATCCTTTCCAACGAAGCTGATTGGGCACCAGTATCGCTTCGACCCTGTCCATGTCTCCTCGCCACAGTACCACAGTGTCCGACCATTGTAGATGCAAATCACTCAGATATCGCACGTTTTGCTGATAAAGTGTTCAGGTTTTAATGCCGCATAACAGTATAGTCGGCACCACTGGGTGATAGACAGAGCTTAACGACCATCTTCTGGCTGTGGTTCTTCCGGACATCTTTCAAGACGTCTGAAAGCAGCACTAGCCTCCACCACACGAGCTTGTTATTCGCTGTGTGCGGACAGATATGTCGACAAAGTGCTACCTAAGAAGCAGGAGTGTGCGCAGCTGTCGACAACGTCTTCATTGATGCGGATTTGAGGTGCATGTGCGGAGGCAGCACTTCTGTATGGTGGAGGCTGAAGAAAAGAAATGTCTTGCATGTGTTGATATTCAATCCAAACTTGGATGAGGCTGTCGCGAAAGCCGTGAGCAGCCGCTGTAGTTCTTTTTCATCATGTGCAAACAGAAGCATACGCATCGCTGGCATATGTAGTCGGTCAGGGGCGCCGACAAGCCGAATATTGTAATACACCGTGCGATAATCAACTTCACTGCCGTCCTCTGTCGAGTCCTGAGGAGCACCTGTTAGCATGGCGGTCAACTACAAACTAAATAGGGTTTGGGCTAAGACACAATCCTGTTTCACGCCATTGACAATTTCAAAATCATCCGGGGTCGACCCACACGATTGTGGCTTCGCCTCAATGCCTACAAGCAATATCCTAATCGAATTGGTGAAATTATGTGGACATTCAGACTTAACAAACACTGTCCAGAATCCCTCATGGACTCATAGAATCAAATGCCTCGGCTAAATCCACAAACAAGCTATGCAGCGGCTGTTTGCATTTACGACACGTCTCTGAATCTGTCGAGGAGCGAACACTGTGTTGATTGTACTGTAAATCGACCGAAATCTCCGCTGTACTTCAGGAACATTAGTGTCAGATACGCTAATCGAGTCGGTTGGGCAGCATTCTTGCTAACGTCTTTAAAGCGCGGCTCAGTAGACTGACGCTGAGGTAACTGACGGTGTATCACTTGCTACCCCTACCTTCAAATAAACTTGCGATCAAGGCATCTTTGACGTCTTGGGGAACCAATTCCTGCTCTCAGACGAAGGGAATCAACTAGAGCCAAGCACGCTCCAAAACTGAGCCGACATGCTTCAGTAGTTCCCCCGGTAACCCGTCTCCGTTACAGCCTTTCCATTTCGCAGTTGTCCAAGAGCTCTCCGCACTTCCGCTGAACCCGCGGCGAGAGCAAGTGAAGCTTTGATATTTTATTGTGGCAGACTATTCATGGCCAGCTGATTAAGTAGGTTCACGTCATACATTCATGATTACCTCCAGTTGAGTGCGTGAGAAACTGGTGCCCACGTCAATCAGTGCTTTGGCAGACTGGATTGATGGACCAAAAGTGTTGTCGGCAGTCAGCGTAGCCCTGCATCAACTCGCCTTACCTTTTCCACCAGTCGATTCCGCGGATCCGTTCGGTGAGTTAACGGCGAATACTGGCTTCATTTCCGAGGTTTGTTGTGGAAACAGCGAACGCCTCATTTTTCTCTTATATCAGACTGGGGACAACTGCACTGTTGTAACCAAACCAGTTCGGGCATTTTTGGTTTTGAATGCTTATCGTCTCGATGGCTGCTATGGCGATCTGTTCTGTTGTGTCACTACATACTCTCAGATGTAACAGATACTGGGGCGTCTCTGATGCGGATGGTAACTGCATATTGATTTACGGAATTCGCCGCTGAATTCTCCGGTCTCTTAATATCCTTGTTTTCACCGTCATCCAAGTGATGCACATTAGATGGACCTGCGAATGTGAGTGCACAGCTTGGTCGTGACCAGTGTATGGTTCGTTCTGCATTCAGCCTCGCACGTCACTGGCGTGCGGCGCATCTCGCGAATGTCGCACTGGTGTATAATCACACT
Organism: Paragonimus westermani; assembly: GCA_008508345.1. Lineage (NCBI taxonomy): Eukaryota > Metazoa > Platyhelminthes > Trematoda > Plagiorchiida > Troglotrematidae > Paragonimus > Paragonimus westermani. The sequence goes on from QNGE01003939.1 coordinate 34,989, forward strand.
GTCAACCAGATGATTATGACTGCTTCGTGGATTAGCTCAGGTACTGCTGTCGATCGTGTCCGGGTGGAATCGAGTGTTTGTAATAGCCAGCTCATAAGTAGCACACTTGTGGAGCAATCGATCACCGTTCTCGTTGACTGGATCAATACCGTTCGGTTAGAGGACTCCTGATCAGGCTGTGAGGTCGCACCAAACTCAAGCGTTGAAGTCATCCAAAAAAACCAGTCGGTCAGTGTGGTGGAAATCTCGATTCACCGATTATCCAAACCCCGACACAACAGAAGATCTGACAAACGGCCAATCCAAATGTCACGTTAAAGATACAACATCAGGATTGGACGAACGGTCTCAGTGCTGTGCCCTTCGTTATTCGCCAATTCATCTGTTCCGTATTCCACCAATTAACATACAGTTTATGATGTTGCATGTGCTAATAAGATCAGCCAATGACAGGCTGTGATTTCTCCAATATTGTTGTACATCAATAAATTCGGCGTCTCAATTCATGAATAACAATTGCTTACTGCTATCAGTACCAGGTCTTCTCCTTAGTGCTTGCGTGGGAGGTCTCAATTCACGTACGATTCCTAGGGCTATTCGAAGTCCCTAATTCTGAGTATCACAGTCAGTCACTGGTGCTGAGCGGATTGTGGTGGACAGCTGGCTATAGAACTGATCCTTTGTATCGTCGATGTGACACAATTGGACCATAAATACTGAGGAATTTGATAGACATGCCTCGATTGAGTCCCACGTGCGGAGACATTTTTCGAGTGACACGTGCGTGAAAGATAATCTGCTGTACCAGTTTCTCCGATCTACTTCCACGAGCTGTTGGGTGTGTGTATCTATTAAAATATTGTTTCAGTGTTGCTTTCGTTGTTGGCGATCGGCGTGGCGGTTCTGTAATAGCTTTATCCAACCTTCATTTTGCTCACTTCAGTCTACTTTTCTTTACGTTTATAAACAATTCAGCACGGTTTATTCCCATGCTAGCGCCAAACTGTGAGTGTATAATGGAAACTTTTTCGCTTCCCGTCACCAGCCTATAGATTCATGAGTTTAATTTGGCACAAAGTGGGACTGACGTAAAACGGGTGATAATAATTTCAGGTGACATAACGCACACACCTGTCATCGATTACGATTCCATACCGTACACAATCACTTTTTAAATATTTGATTTGACCACTTCCTAGATTTCTCAGGTATAAAATGAAAACAGTTTTGAACGTTGTTTGTTTACTGTTCTGTTTACATGTATTTACCATTCTCCTATGGTGATGTTCTAATCGATTTCAGGTTTCCTAAATAAGGCCGTACAAGGCATACGGTGTGGTAATTGCGAATACTTTGTCCGCGCCGGTAAATTCGGTACCGATTACTGGGTACTAGGATAGTAAAATAGTCATTTTCGATTGTCCGTCGTTTGTTTACCTCTTCCCTAAACTGTTCGCGATTCATAGGCATTCTTGTACAAGCGGAAAATGTCAGAGATGTATAGTTCACGTTTCTGTGCGTGAGCTTTTATGGGGAACACTGTTGGTTACTTTAGGACAACCACACTGGTATCATTCCTTTTTGCGCAATTGGCCTCCGTGTGCAGGTCATTCCTTAGCTAGCACGATGAAAACGATTCCGGCGATATTGAGGACAGTTTGTCAGGTACCCAGGAACCGAGATGCTACCTAGGCAAGCGAATCTGTCATATTCATATGTAGCGTCATGCACATTCGTCGTGACGATTGCGTTGAATACTACTCTGGCAACACAAAGCTACTGTCAGTATGCGAACGAAACCTAGAGAATATGGTGGCAGACAGTTTGAGTCTGTCTACACATTGGGCCACCATAGCTTAAAAGGCTCAAACGGCCTTGAACCTCTTAGGAATAATTTGTGGAACTACCACAAGGTGTTTCCCACTATGTTTGCCTCCATAATCCGCCCACACATGGGAACGAATGTACAGGCCTGTCGGCCTTATCAACAAAGATTTGACAGTTATCGAGTGTATTCAGAGACAGGCCACTAGAGTTATTGGGCTCAGGAATATCCCGTACCCAGGAACACTAGTAGAATTATGTCAATTCTCACCGAATTACAGACCTTAGAGGAGACCTAATTCTTATCTACAAAGTACTCCACATATCGGGTCACCCACTGGCATATCTCCCACCAAACGATGATGAACGTGTAGATTTATTCGCTGAAATTGATCAATAGACTAAACAGGTTACTTTGCAGACAGTTAGGATGTGTCCTCATTGGAAGACCTCGCCCAACTTTGGACTAAGGCTGGATCGGTTGAGTTTTAAAACATATTCGTGTGAGACAACCTGCACTACAAGTCTCCTACTCGTCGTTCTAGCTCAGTTTCACAGGTCAGTAAATGCACATGTCCGACAGAATGTTGATTCAGTGTGTTTCAGTGTTCTTTGCTGATGTGACTGTATCCAGCAGCTTCATTGAAGTTTCCTTTGGTTTATTTTCATTCACACGTATATTACACCTATGAACCGTCCAGCTCAGTTTTTCACTGACAGGAGATCTTTCTTCTCCCTGTAACAGCTTATAAATTTATGAACCCGTGGACTGCTTGCAGCAATTGCGGTCGGTTAGGGTACAGTTAATGCAGTCTCCGTGTACGTAGTAACACCAAGTCTTAAAGATTGGAAGCTTACTCCACATAATCTATCCATGTGTTCTTGAGGATGAGCAATTGTGAAGCAGTTCCTTCGCAATAATTTTTTTCCACCTCTACCAGAACTACGCAACACGGTGTCATCCTGCTCTCATTACTTATTGACGCGAAACCCGCTGAACTGTCCTAAACACCTTTGTAGACGCATTCCAAAGGATGTTTCCATGATCTGGTTGCGAAGTCGAGTAGAGAAACTGCTAGGTTGTTGTTCTTGAATTCCTCAAGGATTTTAAGATTCACTTGATCTTCCTTTGTAGGAATTAGCCTTACAGGACGTTTTGGAAGGACCCGTTGAAGGTTCTTTCGAAATCCGAATCAACCTCGTGGCACCGTTAACCATTTTAAAACGTATAAATGTTAGTGGCAAAAATTCCGCTTGTTTCTGTCACAGGTTTTCTCCATATCATGCTTCTCGTGGTGTTGGATGTTTTTGATACACAACTTGTTCTTGCTTAAACGCGTACAAATTGGTTGGCTGCGTTTTCTTTCCAGTTTCTTACCGCATACCGGTGTGATCGGCTCTCAAGTTATCTAGTTTTGTTCCCGTGCATTTACGTCTGTTTTTGTGTGAACTTTTTGTGAGTGAAGTTTATTAGCTCCAACTAGCAAATGTTCAGCATGTGTTAGAAGATTTTTACTAAACACGAACTTTCCGGCTCTCTTTCTGTTTGTTTAAATGGTGCATGCCGGTCTGCCGATGTTCTCTTAGCTTACAAAATTGGCCAACTTTGCACGACTTTCTAAATTAATGGATGCTCTTGTTATCCCCTGTTAGTAAACAAATTCTCACATTCGGAAAAGTATGGATCGTGTTGTCGACAAGGTGGACGTTAAGGTCAATAGTATTCGCCGTGCCACCTTCGGTGTGTGCGAAAACGCTCCAGTAAGTACTACACAGGCGTGTTACTCCGAAACACGGATGCGTTGTATGAGGGTAGCAATTGACTGTTTGTCCCTACGGCCTTGTGTGATTACCGCGTCAAATGCCTCGGGGACTGGTGTGTACCGATCTCTCCAGTCGATCAAGAGTGCCTTCAATACAAACATGCTGGGTGTGCTGATCAGGTCACGTGCTACGAATTTCAGTCGAAGGTTTATCCGGGCACGGGACCTCTTCTTAAACTGCGTGAACCTGTATTCACATTAAGATTGCGATGACCTGTGACCCTGGTTGTCCACGTAGAGTTTATCGTTGGCGTGTAGAAGTGCCGGAATATGACACGCCATAACACCGAGTGCTAGTCCTTCGATTTCACGGGCCTTTCATGGGTTATTTGTCCGGTCTTTTTAACTGGTACAAGACAATTCCGAGTAATCACGTTGTTCCATACCATTCATAGTTCACAACCTGAGGTGTACCACCCAGTACATGCGTTAAGTCATGCCACTGATTGAAAGTTCGCTGAGGGCATGGCAACTCATCTTCAGTTCACCCTTTGTTCTGGAATTTTCTTTATTGTGCGAATTACCGCAGCTCGATTGAACGCACATTTACGGCTCAAAACTACATGCACAAATTTACACGGGACGATGTGCCTTCACTTCGAGCTTGCAATCACATACATTTCACTCATCGATCTATCGTATTACTCGTCTCTTTTAACGCCGTGTCCGATGGACATCCTGCTGGGACTGTCGCTCATTCGACATTGCCAGTCAAGAGCATTCAGCCGTTGATCTAACCCTAATAATTATTTCTGTCAACATAAGCTTTTCCGAGTTTATTTTCATCATGTGTGGTCATACTGGATGCTTTCAAGCCGATTCTGCTTGCTTCTGGTGCCTGGATCTAATTTTCTCTGTGTCGCATACATCGTTTTGCCGGATTTTCATTTCGTCAGTCATGACAGCGTTACACACTCAGTACCTCCTTTAATCGTAATGTTGTGCGCTGTTCGGTTTAAGTTGGAGATGATTTCCCACTCATGCTTTATTTTGCTGTCTTTATTGTCAGAACTCAGAGCAGTTTGCCTCATTATGCTCGTGGACGCCACTTAAGGTAGGCAATATATATGTGCGTATCACATATTGCATTCGTAACTTTCCTCATCTGTTTTGTCAGGAAAGCGTGCGATTCGTTGTTACGGACATGGAAATCGTATAGTCCCAGTGCACGTTTGATCATCCCCCATGACTCAAAAACCGATCCCGACAGGGGCATGAACAGGATTCACTTGTTTATCATTTGTTCACATGAAGTGGGTCACTTGTGAGTGTTTTACTGAACTCCGAGTGCTGGATTAATATAGCGGTAGTAAAAGTACGCAGTCTACGATCATTGGATCACGTACCCTATGTGCCACGTGAGCGTCTACCATATTTGCGATAATTCCCGAAGATTATCAACCGTTGAAGAAATGTACGAGACAGTTAGGCAACTATTTGACCACTTGCCGTTGAAACTTTGGTTGTCTCCTTAGCCAAATTCGATAGGTGTCACACATAATGCGCTTATCCACGTTGCTGTCCGTGGAGTACTTTGCTGTTAACAGCATACCGCGGTTGACGGCGTATCTGCTCTGCTCTGTTACTAAGTACCTTTTATATCGTGCTGAATCTGCCTTTCCGCATTTCTCTCGGTGTTCCTCCTGTAAACGGCAGCTCGGACAACAGCTTCATGCATTTTAACTCGTCTGTTCTAATGTATGTAATCTCACCATTCTAGCCACCGTTCCACTTGTGTTGGGTAGTAACTTTGGTTCCTTTCACTGTCCATTCACATCTGCGCCCGATTGTCACTGCTCTTTGTATTTTCTTTCATAGAAAACATTTGAACAGTTGATCCCACTCGAGCATGCACATCACCCTTCAGCTTACCTCTACTATGTGACCTGCTGGATTATATGAGGCTTATAAAGCAACTTGAGTTCAAACTTGTGAACTTGTCACCAGAATCGCTCCGGCCCATATTTTGCCTTGAGATTTTTATGTAAAGGTTTTCAACTAGGAAGTCTTATAGGACTTATCATGTGCTACGCCCCCACGACCTCGGAGCTTCTTTCATCTCAATCGAATGTCTTTCGTTTCGCTTACGTGATCTGCGCATATGTACGCTCACCCGTAAGCGCATTGTTGACGCACTTTGGTGACCGATTTGATTCTGTCGGATGCCACCACACTTTTTCACAAGCATGCAGGCTCACCGCAAACAACAAATGCTGTAATCACCATAGTCACAAACTGCTGACCGACTCGTTGATTTTGTGTTTATTATAGGCCAATGGTTGGACGGCCTTAGCTTATGGATGGATGGTCGATGTTGTTGACCGTTGATTGGAGCGAGCAGTTGATTTCGTGAGAGCTGAGACAAGTTGCACGAACGTGCTTTTTGAATAGTTCCTCTGATACGTTTTCGTTTGTCTGTGCCAATCACAGTTGTATGCTACTTGCACAAATCCATTGTAAGCTCTACTCTTTCGTGCCACTCTTATCCCAGAGAACAGTGTATTACAAGTGTTCTGTCTTCATTTGACAGGTGCGTCAAACTTGTTACAGCGATGTAGGCTTACATGCAGCACCTGATCGACAGTAGTGGCAAGAACTAAGACACTCCTCTGACCAACGCACAGTCTCACAATAAGAATGTGAATTGTTTCGAATTAGCGTTAATTCCAACATCATGCTTACCACCTGAATCCGGTCTCACTCAAAAGGATCAAATCCTGAAATCAAAATCACTGTCCTCTAAACTTACGTATTACACAAACCATCTGGCTACCATATCCTGTCGGTTAATAATTCTGCTCTTCATTGACATTCTGCTAGGCGTTCTCCGTTATCCCACCAATGATGAGGATAACCGGGAAAGGTGTGATCGGGTAGCTCTGTCTTGGAACCTGACGCTACCACGCTTTTAAGATGGTAGCATACACATCAGATTGCTGCCAACAGCTGACCATTTACGAAACTCCTGTATGACAATGTCCGATCTACAGCTGTTGGGGACGATTTTGCAATGTCACAATAACTGTAGGCCAAACGGCCGGTGTTTTCTCGCATTCAATCGATAGTGAAAGTCTGTGTGTAGTTTCCGTTTGGTGTTGTCTCCAAATGTCCAGCTCTGCTGGCTTTCTTTTATCTCTTTGTTGTTCCGGTGATAGCCCTGAGCTGGCCTTATTCTTCGCTCTTTCCGAGGTCAGCCTAATTAAAACCGAGCTCTTTACTTATACATGATGGACTGACCGGGTTGGTCTGATTGAGCTTAGATAATTTTTTTCATTCAGTCTCCTGTCCACTGATGTGAATTAGGGAGCTTTGTCTGCATACCAAAGATAATCTTCTCTTATTTCTGTTCTCGCTTCTAATTTCTTCTACACAACCCCGTCTGACCGTTACGAAAAGCATGCGATGGGTTCATTATCCTTGTGGTATATGGAAAACCAGCCATTTGATTTCTCACGGTGCCAAGTGTTACGACGTGGGTTAAGCACCTGTGTTTTAGTCAGTTTATCCAAATTTCCAGCTGGTTGTTTCTTGCTACGTCGCTGGTTGTTGCTGCCATGTTTTCCGAACATCAGTTGTCGAAATGCTGGACTGGCATAAAGTAGCCGGAGACAGCTTAGATTTAGATCAGACCTGTTTGTGCTTGCATTTCTCTAAGCTACCATCAGATTTCGTGATAGGTCATCGTCACTTAACTCTGGCCTGATCTATTCGATGTTCGTTTTAGAGCTTGCATTTTCTCCCCATATTGTGCGGTGTAGTGTGCATATTGTTTCTTTTCGAGTGCGCACGCTTCACTCATGTCAGCTGTCTTCTCATTTTGTCTCTCCGTGGATTGACTTCGACTGCTTGGTGTTTTTTCCGCTTGGATACTTCAGGATGTGTGCTTTCTCTTTTATTAATTATTTGTCCACACAAATGGACGCGTATCCATTCAGGGTCGTGCGTCTGTATTCCGCGGCCGTTCCCAAACTGTATCCAATTTCCACCAATCGGATTACTCTCACGCGTAATGCTTGTTGTGTTCGCTTAGCATCAGGTTGTAGTTTGCTAGATCGTTGCGCTGTTCATGGTCTCTGATTCACTGGCCTGCAGTAACGTCGAACACGGTTGTTTTGGTTACGATGTGTCAAAAACTTGGACACCAGATATGGACGGGGGTTGGCGCATTCCTGAGAACAGTTGAGTTGAATGGCGAGCGGTTCTGTGTTTGGTCACCAAGCTGACTGTAACACATTGTACCGCAGTAAGTCAGATTATTGGTCATTACAGAATCCGAGGGCTGTATTATTACCAGTCGCAGTTCATAATTGTTCTTCTGACTTGTGCGTTCGACTATTCAAAGTCTGGAGTGTGTTCCTCGTTTGTAAAATCATTTCAGGGGTTTCGACTGAGTAACCGGAAGCAGGTTGTCCTGTTAGTAGCTTACACTCACTATCCCTGTTCTTTTCCAGATCCCTGTCACATAAACTAAACTTGTCTGTAACGAAGGTTGCGAAGTGGTCATTTCGCCCGTTTTTTTCTCACTATGCCCTCCTGCCCCGACGTGCACGTTAGTATCTCTCTTTTTTATGTCCCATGGCAGAAGCCCTTTGAACCGTGTATGTTATTTCAAAACCATTTTGTTTGCATTTAACTACGTGCACCAATATTGCGGGTGCTGCTTGTTGTTCATGTCGCTTAATAAGTTATATATTCATTTTATCAAGTTTTAAAAAGCTGTTTGAGGTAACATGCGAAACACGATTGCCCTACACCCCGACATGTTGGACAGTCATCGGATGCAAAGATAATCTTTTTTCTATCTCTTTATTGTCGTCAGGTTCGAGTGTGTTCATGTCAGAAGTAACTTGCTATCGACTTTCACATCATCCATGCTTTCCCCTTTGGAAAGATCCGTGTAGAAATCCAGGTGATCATCTACGCTGATGCCTTCCCGTTTAATAAGTGTCACAAGGCTTCGAGTGCGCGCGCTAAATATGCTCCACTCTTCTGCTGTTGGAGCCCAAGATCAAGGTCACACAGATGCTCAGATCGTTCGACAAAGTGGCTCCCGTAGCATATCGTTGCTGGGAGTGTGGTTCGTCCTTTACGTTTCATTTATGGCGTTATGCTGACGCTTTCGTTGTCGGATTGTTCGTTATATTGAACGTAAGCTCGTTACAACCACTCGAGCCCAGATGTGTTCCTCGTTATAGCCGCTTGTCGGTCATAATAACGTCCGTTATGGCGGAGCTCTAATATAGGACTGATTTAAAGTACACGACGTGAGCAAACAGTTGTGCACACACTCGACGGCTAGTCGTGGTGAATGATAGTTTATCTTCCTCCAGTGACTTGTTGAAGAAACAGTGGTATGTTGCTTGACAATTTCACGACGACTGAGTTACGCTTGTGTTATTTGCAAGTAGACGCTATACGGGAAACCCGAGAGAAAGCGGGGTGCAACAACCCCAGTTCGAGCGGGTACTGTTCGGTCTATCACACACAACCTACTAGGAAGATTCATCAGTGTAGCTGTATATACGATTGATTTTTGCAGCCAATCTACAGTGAAACTTACTGCACAACCTGAGGTCATGTTGAAGCACATTCGTGAAGTGGGCATTCAAATCGCAGTCCACGAGAACATCAGTAGCACTCCTGGTACCGATTGAAGTTCCTAGAGTAATGACGCGTTTTCAGACAATTCCTGAATCGCGCAGAATATTACAGTTAGAGTGTAGTGCAATCAAAGGATTCAGATGAACGATTGGAGCTCAAAACGTTCTTCAAATTCATAAAAAGAGAAATGTGAACACTGGTTACTGCAAGCCGACTAATTGTTCATGGTATCCACGGATGCCAGTGGCGGAGATATTGGTGCGGTCTTCATGTAGAGGGAGATCATCGGGTACATTGTTGGGTCTGACACTCCAACAGATTAAGTTGTGTTTGATGATAGCTTAGGCACTGAATAATTGAAGTTTGTAACTGTTGAGTCAGTTGATTGCAAGCCGCTTCAGTGAGTCAAAGTTAAGAAGGTGAAATAGGGTGTTACATATTTGGCCTACGTGAGTACAATTTCATGGTCAAACTTTTACATGGAAAGAAAGTGACACTTGTGGTTTGTGGAACGTCGATGAGGATAGTGAGTTCATAACGAGAGCGATAGAAGATGAACGCTTCGGGATCGAGCCAAAAATATTTGGTTCACAGTGTAGATGGCTCCAAGGGAATTATGCCGGATCCTCAAAAAAGAGTTTGCCTGCTGAAGTCGTGCGGGTTTCAGTTATTCCTTGTAGATTCAGAAAGCGGTTAGAGACGATGCGTCACGAGGTGTCACATATTTGCTGTTCCGTAACCTTCGCAAACGTTTGCAAGTCGACGATGTCAGCTGTGAAAAGAGGCTACAATAACACTTACTATTCCAAAATGACGAATCTGCCGTCCGGGTTCGAAAAGCCATAGTCGGTAAACGTCATACGATCTTTCCTTATCACACTGAAGGGTAGCTGATGCACAATCGTTAGCGTCTCTTCTGTTGTATCGATGCAACGAGCGTTCAGAAGGCTGCCATGGGAATTAAGATGATGTTACACATCATCTTGATAACTCGTGTATCAAAGCCGTTCTTGCTGATCCAGATGTTCACATCGAAAGTAAGGAGTTTCGATGCTGTCTCCTAAAGCCTGTGATAAAACAAACTCGAACGGCGCCCTAACGCACACAGACGATCGGGCCGACCAAACGGAACTGCCGGACGGTTAGAGAATGATGTTACTGGCTGGCCGCGCTACCGCTTAGACAAGTACATGTAAACATATTTCGTAGTGACATACGGCAGAAGGTGCTCAAAAATGCCGACGGATGAAACCATTAGACTTGGGCTAAATTCACAATTCTTTCCAAAGCTGCGCATACGGGAATGTAGGCTACTAAGTGAAAAATTGAGAACGGTCTTGGCCGACATCAAGAACATGATACTCAAAATAATGGACAAACGGTAGACATTCCCCAGTATTTTGGCGATTAACCGTAAGGAATTCTAGAATGAAGGAATCAGTTCCAGGATCAAAGACTGTTGTACAAATGGAGCGGACCGCATACAGTGATCGTCCAGCTTAGCGTTATTTATACTTTGCGCAACGGTTAAGTGAAAAGACGCGTGGGTGGCAACCAGTTGTGATATCAGTTGAAGAGAAGCTCTCGAGATTTTAGAAAGCCACATTACAATGGGAGAGAATGCGCCGACAGTTAGATAATACCGAAGCGAACCTTTTGGAGAAATGGGGTTTAATGATGTGTTCGTAACGTCTAAGATTAGCCAGTTGTCTAAATTCGCCTTCCGGGAATTATTCTCTCTGTTCACTCGAGACAAAGACAAAATTATAGCTCATCTGGCTCATGGGAAACCGTGGACGGATTTTTTGAACAGGGATGAATGCCCGATCGAATATGTACCAGGACAGCCACTGCGTACAAATAGTTATTTTTCTACACAGTAATGTATTTGTGTGCGGTGTTTGTCAACTGAATCTTGTGACAGCTCTCTTATGATCACAACCCTGTGACATTGAGCTCCGCAACGGTCCAGAATTCCACGTTCGATATGAATTGTTTCCTTGTTAGTTTTGTCCTCTCACGCGCGACGAAACTTGAACCTTTTACCCCATATTCTATCAATACTTGAATTTCGTCAGTCTTTCCCCTGTTCCATAGACGCAACTCTCTTACGCCTATCTTTTTCCATGGCTTACGTTGATCCAGTTGTTTCATGAAAACTCTTCATTTCGGGGCCCACAGTTTGTGTTTCTGGTCCACTGCTTATAATTTATGGATCTAATGTGTTATTCACACATCTGCGTACCCTTTAAGTTACGTTCAAAACAAGACCGTGCATCTATTGAATGACCTATCCATCGACCATCTTCAATCGCTATCTGACTGCGTGGCTTTCAGTCATTTCTCTCTCTTTTGGCTAGTGTCAGCACAACAAACGTCTGTGGAAGCTAGCTATATGTTCTGCTGATCAACCTGCGGTCGGCCCTTAATGTTAAGTGTTGCTATCACATTGAGATTTACTTTCTTTTCGTCTTATCCAGGGCAGCTAAAATGTGCAGTTCCGCTTTATTTCCAGATCTTCCACGGTTAAGCTTTCTAAACACATCCGGCAGCTGTCTGCTACACGCTGCATGCATGTAAATGTTTCGCCGTATGATTAAAGTCAGTGAACTACAGATCCACCTTCTTATGAAGTCTACTATATTCCATAGTAAAATCTATTTTTCTTGTATTCGTGGTTGAACTTCCACTCTACTTCTATCTCTCATTACCGGAAAATCTACGTATTTCCGGATCTTTTCAATCCATTTGCTAGGGGAATATACTAGTACATCCTGGATTCATATTTGTCGGAAGACGAAACGGTGGCAGTTCTTTTCTTTTTGCGCGTCTCGCCTGGTGTAACTGGCACATTGCCTATCTTTTTCGGATTGCTTACAGGAACACAACTGCGCAAACCAATTTTTGCGTTCTTCATCTGTTTCAGTCGATGTACCGTAATGGTGTTTGGCTCTTTGTAGTGTTTTCCAGGTGCAGTCTAGACAAAGACATTTGGAACCATGCAGATTCGAGCGTAAAATGTAAGGCTTGAATTCACTGCAGATGCTCGGTCGGAATGCATGTTTCAACTTTCGACTTTTTGTGTGTAATGATTGCATTCTTTGGCCGCGCATTTTGAGTCGGTCAAGTTCTGTAGGTTGTAAGTTGTGATTATTGCTGCAGCTTGTAGTACGCTTGCCAGTTAACGTGATTTTTTACGTGTTAACTATGTATTAAATTTATATTGCTGCAACACAAGCGTATTCTGTGGTGTAAGCGATTCACCTGTGACCCTGCTGTCCATTCTGTATTCTATTAGTAGATATGTACATATGTTTTTCTTCCCTGTACTTTGGAATATAATCGATATGCTTCTTGAGCGCCGATTCGAACTGGCAGCTACGTAATCTAATATTCCATTTTTATGCTCTTCCGAATACCACTGAGCTAATTATTTGATGCTATGCGCACGTGTATACCACTTGGATTTTTGAATGTCTGGGTCTATATACACACATGTGTTGCTTAGTCGCACCTGCTGTCCCTAATCGGCCTGTCTTCTGCTTTTGCTCTGCGGTGATATTCCCGTCTGTTTACGGCAAGCTATAAAAATGTTTCCTCTCTGTTCACTGCATTTTAAGTATCAATCACTGCGATCTTCTACTCCGCTGTCTACGGATACGAATCTCGTTTCTCTCTACCTCCAGTTGTCACATACGTTATCATCGCCTTTCTGTAGAAACCACATGGAGATGTGCCCTTAGCTTCAACTGCTTTACTTTTTTCCGATGCTTTCCAAACGACGTTATTTCGGTGACGAAACTCTGAGAGTTCTTTCTTGCCTTATTGCTTTCATTTCAACTAACACCGTATTGGGAACAACCTGTTGTAATTGCCGTGAGTGTTTTGTTTTCTTTAGTGAACCGTTGATGTTGGCTTTAATGGGTTTATCTCACTGGTCGTTACTAACCTTCACCGTCTGTGCACAGTTGGGTGACGAGCCTCTGTTGCAGTAATGTCCTCGCTGTCAATTTGTTGAGCAAAGTGTTGATTGGTACGTGCAAATAGCGGTTCTTAAAGTTCACTGTCTGATATCTATAGCGTTGTGCAATTTCTGTAGAACAAAATCATCGTGATTACATCTATCGTTGTTGCTGTTTTGTTTTCAGCAACCTGATAGTATTACACTCTTAACGTGTCACACAATGTATCCTTCGAAGCTGGAACCCAGCTGAACCAGTGGACGCTTTGCGATCTAGTTTGTGAACGTCTTAATCTCTTATCCTCAACTGTTGATAGGTATCACCAAGCTGTGACGGTTATTTCCTTGTGTTTCAGTTTGTTTTGCCTCTGTTCCTTACAGTCCAGTGGTTCGTAGGATTCCAATTTCGGATGCAGTCGGGTGACCTATTATCATTCTTGTTTGTCTCCCCGGCTGGGATCCTTTTGACTCAAGGCTGGTGTTTGGTGACATTAGATGAAACTGCAGTTGCCCTTTCCCAGTGACTTGAACGTCGCAATTGTTTGACAGACTGGTCTGTGTGTAATGAGTGAGGTAGGACAATGAAAGTCGCAATCCAACTCTCTTCCAGATGACGTGTTTCTCTTGTTTGCTGCTATGCTATTTGTAAGCTGTAAGCAGCATGATATTAAATTTTTAAGTTTAGGCACATTTTGCTTGGCCTATAAATTTCTTGTCTGTCCATCCCTTACCTCTAAACTATGGCTGTGTAGCTGTAAGGTATTCGTGTGTATCATTGACTTAATGCTGTCTGTGATGGCGATCACGGTGTATCAGTTCAAACTGTTTGTCTGATACCGTTTTCAACTGGAGCATCCATTAACCATCAGACATCAGTCGGACGTGTAAAAAATGTGAGGCCTGTTCTACTTAATCACAAACACAGTTCCTCTAACTGTTCCGTGTCTCACGTTACCGAACAATTTTACTTACAGCCGCAGTGACGTTTATGCTTGCAGAAAAAATCTCTATGTATCTCAGGGGATAACAGTACATTTCCCGAAGTGGTTAAAACAACTGATTGCGTAACAAGCACATACCGATGAACCCATTGCTCGAAATCTCACGTCATCGGTTGTTTGACCCATCGTTATAACCACGTCGACCTGCAACGCTCGTTCTATATGTTCTATATCCGAATTTCCTGGCCTCCGGTTAGTCTATTTCGATTTGAACTCATTAGTCAGTTTTGTATGCATAAAAGTAGTTGAAGCAAGTAGTTGGAATGCCGTGGTTTTGGTGGCAAAACGCTTGCTGTGAATGTGTATGTCCACTTCCTGTCTATCTCTGTTTTTATGTAGCACATAACCTACATGCCTTGCGTTTGTGGCTAATAAGAGTAAACGAAGTGTTAATATTCCACAACACGTATCTTCCTTCTGCTATAGAGGGCATGCTTTGTATAATTTCACCAGTTTGGTTTTAAGTGAGGTGTTAACCATGCGTGATTATTTATCCCGGTCCCATTTGATGGTGGCTGCATATTTCCCATACCATCCTTTAATCCTCTGTCTTGGAGGTACGGAGCTCGTTACTTGCCGAATCGCAGAACTAACTCATTTCAACACACCAATGTTACATTAGTGACACCGCTGTTCACCATCACAATTTATTCCTTGAGTTCACTGTAGTTGTCAGTGTAGACATCCGTTACGAACTATAATAATCACGCTTGTTGGTTGCAGTTATTTTGTTTGTTTTTGCTGTTTAGGCACGCGCACAGCCCGATTGGCCAATTTCCGTGTGACCTACTTTGTGTCACATTAGCATACACCCTGTAACATGAAATCTGTACATTTTTAAGTCGCCACAGCGGCGGGCACACAGTGCAAACGTGGGTAACTTGCTAATATTCTGTTCAGGTTTGAGAATCCTAACCGTGTCCGCTAAAACGCGGTTTTTTACTTCAGTTTGCACATGTGTACACGTTTGTTCGGCGTTTGCCAAATCGTGTTTTTTGCAATCACCAAATTGGACTGGAGGCGATCGATGTGTCAATGTGCCTTGCAAATACCGTCCCATTATCACTTGTAATTCGACCATTTATCTACAAGCTATTGGCTCCTTGTTTATGTGTTTAACACTTCCTGTTCCGTTCTCTTTCATTTGTAATTTGGGGCTTACTCTCTGTTTTGTTGTAGTTAGCCACCAATGTAATCAACAATCTGATGTGCTGCTGTCGCTGACGGATTCTGTTATCTTAGTGTTTCTCGTTTCCACATCCAACATCGATATCTGTTTGCATGCTTGGAACAGAATTTTAGCCTGTATGCTCTTGCTATTCTATTTGCATCAGTTCTGTTTACATTTTGCCACCTCACGATCGTTTGGATGATTTTCATAATTATTTTCCGTTGTGTTTATCAGGATCTGGCCAATATGGTGTGGTCTACGAGGCCTTGTGGAAACCATACAACCTATTGGTCGCAGTGAAGACACTCAAGGTATTTCCTAATTCCCTTCTGTTTTATTATTGATGCTAATCGGCAAATTACTGGTTGTTTGAAGGCTGTGACACCCTCTTTTTTATACGGTAGCGGCAGACGGTCGCGTTGCCTAAATTGGTTTATGAACTCGGCACTTGTCTTCGGCTATGTGACCGATTTCTATACGTTGTCAGTAGAGTACTAGATGTTTTCACTATGTTGTTCATGTTTACCTTTGACAGTTGTGAATATTCTACCTTCTTGTTCTGATATTTGTTTTCAATTTTGCTTGTTCTGACAACGTTTCTTAGCATCGATTCCATCCACAGGACTGATGAGACGCGATTTGTCTTGTACGGTGCTTATTCAGCTTATGTTTACGGATACCTTGCCATATAGTATTGCACGTTACAAGACAAAGTGCACCCTGTCATGCCTAACCTGGGAACCGTTTCAGACGCAGTGTCAGTGTGCATGCCTTTTTATGGAGGTGGTCACTAATGCACAAGTGACTGTTGCGTGATTGTCTTTTTATAGCTTTCCTTGCCTCGCTTTACCAATTGTTTTTATTTACCAGATGCTGCCATAAGATAACTGCAGCGACTTACTCATTGTTCGTGATCGTCTACAGTTTCCTGAAATTTTTCGGTCTGAATGTAGGTGAGCCACGTACCTACCATCCATGGAGACCAATGTAACCTCCAGCTCTCTTTTGCAAATCATCGATCACTTCATTCACGTTTGAGCAATTTAGTTGTAGGCTCGATGAAAGAAACGGTTTCTGGTTCGTGACTTCATCGTGAGGTATACATTTTTAGGATTTGATCGGGCGAGTCCCGCATTTCGTCTTCATGGAATTGAGTAGCTTGGATTATGGTCTTTGGAATGTGATACTTGTTTTGACGCTAGATATTACTTCCATACCGAATCACTGATGCACAGTGTCATGTATCCGGCGTATCTCTGTTCTGCTACCTTCTTCTGTTTACCTTTTCAGGAGGATGTGACCGTTCGTGACGAGTTTTTAGAGGAAGCCCGTTTAATGAAAAGTCTACGACATCCAAACCTGGTTGAATTGCTAGGTGAGTGTGTCACGTACAGTTTACTGTCACACGTACTCGCCATTTCCTAATTTCATGGACGTTGGTTCTGAAATGTACCACCTTTTTTGCTTTTGGTGGTATGAATACATTTTCCACTCTCGTCAAGAAAAAACAGTTTGCGTGCTATCAATAGTATTTTATGTGCTGAATTCATGTGTTTGATTTTCGCCCTTCACTAGACTTTATTCAGCTCCCGTTGGGATGCAAAAGCTTCATTCACTTCGGAGAAATGCGCAAGGTTTGACAGTACGTGATGTACTGTTGGCTTTGCTGAATCTGTAAATTTCCTGTTCCGATTGTTCATCCGAAATTTTCTCTTCTGTGCCCTTTCACTGTGAGCTTTTTATCGATCCTTCCCCGCCAACGCTAGACCAAACTCCTGCATCATGGCGCAGCTGCACACTAAAAACATTCGAATTCCAAAATTAATGCGGGCTATCATGCTAGACTTTTGCTGCTAAGCGTATACGCTGTTTACAGTTTTTCTAGCCGTTAGGTTTTATCGACCGATAGGTCCGGCGAAAGCCACTGTCCACCTCTAAGTCTTGTGCTGAATTCAAGACTTCCAATTTGCAATTTCTACTTATCCGGCGCTAGTAGGTACTTTCCCGCGCACTGAGGCTTCATAGTCCATCGCTAAATCGCGCACTAGTTAAGCTTTTGTTTACTGACCCCTCATTTTTCTGTCTTGCTCTCACGTGCGAACTTCTTGTTTAGCTCCGTAACTGACTGACTAGTTCTGTGGGTTGCTTGTAACCAGTTGTAGACGCCTCCAATTACGAACGGGGACGTTTATATCAACATACTTATCTGTTTTCGTTGTTATACTTGTGTACAGCTGACATGCTGATTTCATCTCCCCGTCTGACAGCTTTGAAGTTGGTTTCCCCATAGAAATTACATTCTGACTGTCTTCTTTTAGTCGTGACCGCCCAAGGTTTGTGTTGCCTTATTGTGATCTTAAACGTCATGTGGTACATATTCTCTGAATATGTTCCGTTTTGCCTATCACTATCGTTGTCTTGAACTAGACCCTCCAAAGAGACTGACGTCCAATCCGATCACTTCCCCTAGGAGTATACTGAGAGAGTACTTGATTATTGGATCTTACCAGCAAACATTTGTGCTTTCAGTGAATGCGCTCACAGAATCAGGAATTTGTCTTTCTCATTCCCGAAATCCTCAGGTTTCACAACATGATGCCTTCGTAAGCATAGAGAAATTCAACGTGCTTGTCAATGCATTGATCATCTTTCCATTCTGTAATGTACGCTTGCTACTGGAATCCCTACAAGTACTCGAGTGCATTGGTTTAATATGTCACTAAAGGCTGCCTCGACATCTGATGCTACACACCTCTACGAAGAATACAGTTGGGTTGTGCAAAGTGTACGGTGCACATTAATAATGGTAGTGGTGATAGAGTAACGATTTATAGATGGTCATGTCGACCATTCTTCATTCTCAGTGTTTGCCCTGTCTCTCCATTCGTTATTTGTATGGTACTTGAAATCACACGGTGCACGCTTGTAAGTTGGCAGTATCCTGAAATGCGGTTCCCGCCAGTGAGTAAGCCGACAGATGTTGATCAGGACAATAATGTTTTGCTTGGTTTCTCTAAGGCTATCATGCCAACCGGTTTGAGTGATAAGAATGACTCTTTTGGTTGAGTCTAGTATCCTCAGCCTATAAAGAGTTGCTATATAGGCAGGTTTGTTTGAATTTCTGATGGTTGTGAACGGTGGTGGTGTTGTTCGTAACTCGGGTCGATGGTTTTGGTATTGCCATGTTCGCCGAGCTTGGTACTTCGGTTGCAAACGTTTCAACACCATGCGAGTTGACATAATCAGTGCCTAGATGTTTCAGCGTTGAAACGATGAAGATGTCTACAAGCTGCCTGTTTATATCTGCCATTGCCTGCGTCGTTCAGCCCTAATCAATCCGGTTGCGTGAGCAACGACGCAGTCCGGTCATGTATTCTATCTCGTCACAGCCGGATGGAATCGCAAGGTATTGATGTGGCCACAGATTTTGAAAGCCTTATTGGCGCCATTGAGTAACATTGAGAGACGTCATCTGATTTTTTCTGGTAACAACTTCGACCATTGAATGTTAGAGCTGTCGAATATAGTAGTGTGCCACAGTATCCCAAAAATTGCTAGTGTCACATAGTAAGTTTTTGGTTAAAATGTCACTGGCCATTTCGTTGGTAGCTGTTGTGATGACCTGTACTACGAAGGTCAGTGGTCTTCATATGATCCGTAATTCGACGATTATGTACGTAAACATTTTCATGATCGATTGTGTTTCAAGGACAATTACGCTTCCGGGCAGTAGATCTGTTTTCGCAGGTGTTGGGACGTAGTTGAGTTCCGCATTATGTACGCTTTAACAACCGACTTACATACCTCGATACCGTCCGGTCCTGGATTTACTTGGTATCAGTAAGTTACTAATACATAGATTTGAATGTCAGCTATAACTGTTATGTGGACGTGATACTTAGCCTGCTCAAGGAATTTAGAAACCGTGTTTTGTCGCCTATGATTTCATACATTATCTTGGTAATCGGAGACAATTTGCACATGGACTCCTAAAGTGTAAGCGTGTACTGCAGACCATTCATTGTTTAATAATCGTCCGTTAACTTCAGAGTGGCCATTATTGCTGGACAACTGTCTAAATTATTCTTATGTCCAGTATCAATTTGTTCGAGACAGTACTGTTTCCCAAGACCTATTTTCCTGATAAGCCGAAAGATGGTAGCGTTATTATTTCCTAACTGCTCAACGTTTCGTCAATATGCTGGTCAGTTGTTTCGTTTTAATTGAACATGTGATTGGTCAATTTGGATCTCACGCTACAGAAAACGTGAACTCCTGCACACAATCTTATTTTCTCGAAGAGTGACCTTCTCTTAGCTATTCGAAAATTCCATCTTCCTTTTGTCTATTTTCGTGAAATAAGTTCACCCATTCTGTACTTTAAGCTAGTCGTTCTGAAAATTTAATGTCCTTGAATGTTTTTCTTCAGTGTTCCACATATATTGCATGTTTGTTTGTCAGTCAGTTCGAACGTGCATAAAAACATTCTCATGTTCGCATCTACTTTGCTTGCAATCAATATTCTTTTTCCGTTTTTCGACAGTGGTCGACAATATCAGGTTTGAGCAGTTCACGTTTATCGACCGCCTTTTCGCTACTGAGCGAATCGCTTAAACCGTTCTATTTATATGCTGCAGTTTTCGCATCCTAGCAAATTTTTCAGCCACCTCTTTTCGAAAAGAAGCATTAGTCCCACTTTCGTTTGAGCTGATCAACAGCTGATCTTGCGATTATTGATCATTAATTTCAACTCTAAGTCTATCCGAAAACTTGCCTACTTTATCTCCTCTACTTTGATATTGGATTGCACATCAGTCCTCCTTGACCTGGACAATCGGGATGTATTCTGCTTTCACAACAATTGGGTAATTATTACTATTGAGTAGACAGGGAGTTGGCTAATTTCAAGTTGAACTTCGTCTATGTTTGATCACAACTTTTGCATTCACCTAGACTCTCTAGCCAACCTCTGTCAAACAGAAGCACTAGACTCGAGTATGGCTGTTGCTGAAACTCGTCAGTAATGGGTAACGTCCAACCTTAAATTAACCATTCCCCATTTACGTATCAGTAACCTGGTATGTTGTTTGCCAGTTTCGATAGATTCGAAAGTTTCGACCTGTCTTGTTAGTCCTCATCGCTGTGTTGTCGGTTTGGGTTAACAGTCAGCAACGGTGTCTCCCCTCAAGACGATCGAGCGGCCTGTTCATTACTAACAATCGAAAGTGGTTGAGCGTTCGGACTTGATAATTCGGTCCTGCTTAGTGCGATCAATAGCACCGTAGTCGATATATTTGAAAGCGCAGTCGGAGTTCTAACCCAGCCCATGGTCGAGATATGCATTACGGACGATGTCTGATAAGAGTGAAACTCGAATCTGGTGCTTGTTTTTGAAACAGGCTGACTGGAAAATCTGTGTGAATGTGATGGTTGCTATCCAATACGAATGGTATTCACCTTGAAAGATATGCACCTGTTATTCATTGGGAAATACTGTGGTGGATTGTCAAGCCGGAGGTTCGGGTGCTCCAACTCTCGGCGGAATACCTCGACGGTGCAGCAAGGTACGTCTAAAAGCCCACAGAGAATGGGCCGGGAACAGCATGGACGACCGGGTGAGCCATCGCTCAACTGGATCGGACCAACGGGCGAGGCATGGCAGGCAGAACGGGATGAATAACCATTTTGGGGGCAGGGTTATTCTAAAATTCGGAGGAATATCTCGACGCGGTCTTTATTTTGGCGCATTGACAATTTGTATGCAAATATGCGCCAGTCGTCCGTGAGATGAGTAATATTTGAACAGCCGATTGCCGGTGGACAAGCCAACCAGCTGGCTCCCTTCCCTAGTGAGAGCCGAACATCGAAGGGCATCAATGTGCGAATTCTTCGTAGCCTCTGAGCTGTGTTTGGTTGGGGTATGTGCGTTTGTGACAAGTAGCCATTGTCAATCGGATCCGTACTAACCAACTTCGGTCGAAATGCTAAGCGAAATTGTACACAGGTGATCATTGGTTGGTACCTTGTGGAAACGGCGCTTCTCGATCTCAGTGCTCAGTACAGTCACCACTGCAGTTTGATGGGTAGATTCGACTTCATGTGCGGTGCGATGCCACTGAGCAACAACCGCTGATTCATAACACTCCAAAGTCAAACTCAAATGAATGACGGCGCAAGGCCCGATAAAGTGCGCGTTTCTGCGACGCAACGAAGACCCAGTTTTCCGGGTCGGTCTACTAATCTGTTTGTTGATGAATGTGGGCCTCACTGTTTTGCCGTCTGAAATTAGGAGCAGTGGAAGCAGCGGGAACTGGTTAACTAGGAGTTCTCACTATCTAAGAGGTGGATTATAAGGTCCGGCGGTCGATTCTGCAGGTAACATAGTAGCACCTGTGAGCGTGACATTACGCATGCTAATCACGTTGAGCATGGTGATTGAACGAATTTGGCGTGGACTAACAAACATGACGTAATACAGTCTGACTTCAGCAATGCGGATCGCTACCAGTAAACGTGAATCGCTCGAATGTTTTCATTTGCAATACACTTCCACAGATGCTAAACTTGCGTGAATGTGAATGAGTGTACCGTGCATCTTTCATGGATAATGTCAACCTACTGATTAGCGTGACATGCATTTTATCGAAGCCGTAGCTCGCGGTTGTAAGATGCGGGATAATCAACTGATAATCTGGTAACTGGAGTAGGAAGCATCTGGTAATCAAGTGGTAACAGACCCCGTTCTTGAATGACAACCTTTTGCTCCGTCTGACATCTTGTTTCGGGCAATGTAGGTATACATTCATAAGGATTTTAAAAAAATCAAATCCTTCCTTTTCTTGCTGATGTTTTATTTTTATCTTGTTCAATTTTTATCATTGCATACCTTTCTCGCACGTGGTTTTATGGAAAGCATGTGTTCGTTGTCGTGCTATTGTCTGCTGTAATGTTGATGTTCCAATGTTAATGGTGAACAGGCCTTAACAAAATCTATCCACTCATTACTTCCGAGAAATATTTTTCAGTGGCACAATGCGATTGTATGATTTTAACCCTAGTTGTGTTGTCGTCGATGTAAACTTGGAAAACTGCGCCTCCTCTCAAGATCCTCAGGTGATTCGAGTTTTCCTCACAATCTTAAAAGGCTGAGTGTTCACATATGTTGTTTCAGTCGTGCCCAGTGTGCTATCAGTGGCATGGTCGTCAATATAGTTGCCTCATGGAGACGTGGGCTGTAGTTCAGATCCCGATGGTTACAACCGTTTGCACCAATGACTAGCTCTAACAAGTACTAGACTTGAGTCTAATGTGTAATTCCCAATGAGGCTGGCAGAAAAGTTTGTGTGAGGGTGAGAGCTGAGATCAGCTTTAAGTGGTGACTATTTGTGCTATACAAATCCCACAATACTTAACAATAATTGGTTGCTTTGCTCAACTAGTTGGAACAGCTCTGTGACCTCGATTGAGAAATTCTGATCTTAAAGTCATCGAGTGAAGTCAACTGAACAGTCAATCCAAAACTCCTCTTGTAATGACCAGATCACCTGAATACCAGTTGTACTGATTATGACCTGTTAGTTGTGACTTGACACTCACAGTGGTTTCTCTCTTCTTCTGCTTTGCCACTCGGAGCTATATTGTAATTTTTATTTGCTTGATGTTCCTATTCTGTCACATGTCCGCCTGACGACAAAGCATCAGTTTTGACTGAGGATATGTTGTCGATCTCACTGATGATAGTGATGATAATGTACAGTGTTAACTGTACAAGATCTCGGGTGTCGTTTGCATACCATTTTTTTAGCTATTCAAATGTCTGATAATCGAATCGATCTATAAGTTCTCAGTCAGTCGGGTTCCAGCCGTAATTGTATGCACGCGGAGGACACAGTTCGTCTCCGTATGCATTGTGGAAAAAACGAGCCTCTTGCTACTCGTCTACTGATCTCGTAGTTCGTTACAATCGTATACTTCCTGTTTGCCAGTGATCTGGGCGCATGCCTCCGTAACAGCGATCACACGGGTTCTGAAAGAAGATTTACTAAAGTATACTCCAGTAGGTAAGGTTGTCTACGGGAGTTAACATCGCGGGTGACCGACTCGAATAACAAATATCTGATATTTTAGTCACTGATCTCGATACGTGCCCCAATTGCTTGATTTGTTTGTCCCTCTCCAGTGTTTCTTTAGCGAATGGACTGATTTCGTGCTATATATCGGGCCTAATAATCTCAAATAACTGTCCATACAGATTCGGTTTTGAATGAGTATCTCTTCGAGTATTTGAGCGGAAGACGCAATAAGTTTGCCATCGATTGCACTTGTTACGTATTTTTGCTGTTGAGGTTTCTCAGTCAAATTGTCATCGTTGACTTGTTGAAGCTCTCATTTCATGCTTGTGGTCGGGAATGAGCTGTCTCGAGTTTGGCTGCCAGTACCCTTATCCTTTCTGTATTACTGTATGTATATTCTGTCTAGTCTGATCCGTTTTAAGGTTTTTTATTTGGGCTGGACGGCGGATTTGTGTTGCCTTTTCTAAAGAATTGCTTAGGTGACTTTGATATATAATGTTTTATATAGTTTTGTCGGTATATCTTGTAATTCGGGACCACGAGATTGTGTTTTCAGCGTATCCGTCGGACCAGTGCTCATTGTCACCTTCAGAGTGACGTGTGTTCGAACCCACATGCTTCGGTCCAGTAGCATTCCGGTTAGTCACCAGTCGTCTCCGCCCAATTAGCCGGCGGAAACACCGACGTTCTTCACTGAACTTCTTCTAAACTGTTAGGTCTATCCAGTGGGATGCCGAACATTTTTATTGCCAGTGTTTAGTTAGGGCATTTAACTGATTTCTTTCTGTACACATTCACGTCCGAACATGTGTATGCAGGCCCGTTTTCCACCTGATCTGTTTCTACGTTTGATAAGGTCACGTGGTTCTCTTGGACTGTTTTCGTACCGGAGTGTGTGAACTTTGTGAGGAAAAATACAGTTTCACGCTGTTTGTTGTTTCTCACAGGCATGTGCATGAACGTAAACTGTTTGCTGCCCGTAGGTTGATCACCATATGTTGATGTGATAAACAGGTGTTTTCACACTCGATCCCCGGTTACTTTATCTGAATGTCTTAAACACAACTCACGCCAAGCAGTGTCTACGCAACTATTCCAATGTACATGAGATCCTCAAAGCGTGGACTTTTCTAAAGTATTCTCAGTGAAATCTTGTTTCCAACCCGAAATTATCTTGGAAGGCAACAGGATGCTATTTGTTTCTCAACTTCCGTTTCTACAAGCCTTGTATTTGAAAATCTGGTATCAACATTTATACTTTTTGTCATTAATTCATCATTTCAGCCAAACTCCGCAACCAATCGCATCCGGGGTATGATTTTACCGAATTATAAATTTAAAACGGTTCTTATCATTCGTGCTCGTAAACTGTGTGACGTTAACAGATTTATTGCGAGGGAATTGAGCAGAGATGTCGAGTGAACTGATTACATGGTTGGCAACATCCGTATCCGATTCAGTCTGTCACATCGACGGAAACCAAAGGAAGCCTGTGCACGTATACCATTACACCTGTATCCCTTATGGCTTGACCTGTACAGACTCCGAGTCGAGTATAAACCCGAAGTAGGCGGCTTGTGGTCTAAGGCCTAGGTAAGTTACCTAGGTGGCAGGCTAAAATCAAATCGCGCAAAACACGTGCATTATTGTCTGCTTCTATTCTGCAAATTAATATTAAGATCTGAATGCCTGAGATGCAGTTAAAACCGTACACTTCGGAAAGTTACAATGCTAGGAAACCTCACTCTGACAATGAGATTAGTTGATCACAGATATGAGAAAATACAGGACCGGTTGTGCTCAAGAGTGTGATACTGTTGAAGAAAGTTTATAAGTTTGTGGAAGTTTCGTTTATCATCTGACGGTCTCGGTGTTACAGATAACGAAAGCCTACGACTATATCACCTGTCCCCGTTATCTTCGTGTTCTCTTCTCGCCAGCAACACTAGCTGTTGATGGGAGACTTATCTTGGTATCTAGGTCGGTCACCGATCCCAGGCGACCTACTTGCAACAACTGGACTGTAAAATCAGCACCAGCCAGGTGTAACGACATTCTCAACTTCACGGTTTAAACGTGTCTGTTAATGAAGCCTGCCCCGCTCTTCTTCGACTGACCTGTCCAACAAGTGGATAAACTACATTTCTTAACTTATATTGAGAGCATATTCCTCGTTGGGCGAGATGCGAACAAATTGAAAAATTGCTCAAGGTGTTCAGCGTCGTCCATTGAAGCCACTCAGTTACTTCTGAGAATGCACCTTGCCATTTTTTAACACTGATTAAACACTGTACAGGTGAAGCTACTACGTATTGCATGTACCGCGAACCAACAAAAGTAGACTAGTATGAATATTTTGTGGATTTCGCTCTTATGACATACACAGTCATCTATGTGTGTGCCGTAAATCACATTTGTCGAGGTCAAACTATGAGCGGAGCACGTATTGCAGCATAAGACGTGCTCTCCTACCTTCCTTGAACCTCTGGTCATTTAATGGTGTGTACAATCGCCGCTACCAAACGTCGGCTATGAGTGTCCTGGGAGATAGCCTATACCGAGCTACCATGTTGGAAACAAGCTGACAAGCGTTACACTAAAGGCAAGTGTAATAAGTTTTTATTTCCCTCGTCAAACCCTGAGGTTGCCTCTACCAGCGATCAGAATACGAACCCCGTTATGACATCTACGGATGGGTGCCGTTTCAACGAACTAATCGCTATAAGGTAGTGCATGATTGGTCCCACACTACTTTTTTTGGCGTTAACTATCCATTGTTATTCGCTGTAACGAAATCTGCTGCCCCCTAGACCTTCGTCTTAACACTGTCCTAGTATGTCAGCTTCCCAACAATTGTAAACATGTTTCCGTTCGTGATACTGAATTAAAGCTCCATATCACAGCCAAGTAGCACATGCTGAGGTGGCTGAGCAATGTGTTGGTTCAATCTTTGGTGAGGGATGATCGGATGCCTTGTCTTTCATCGCAAAGCACTCATCGATCTTGACTCACATTACCAGTATTGTGTTGTCGCTCATCATCCTCATTAATGCTCAACTCACAGGTTCGGAAGCACTGTAAAAATTTTATAGATAGCCAGTTCTGTGCATTTAAAAACTATTGGCTCTCAATCTTTGCCTCTCGTGCGCCTGTTTGTGAACATCATTCACGATGCAGATCGGTTTGTACGTCTCACTTGATTTTTGCTTTTCTGTTCACTCTGGTCGTAAGTTTACACCTGGTAAACATGGACGAAGTAGACTCATATCGTAAGTTGTGCTCTCTGACTACCCTGTTCAAATAAGTTTGCGCTAAGTCCAACGATATATATCTACTGTGTTGGTTGTCAAAGGTGCAGTGACTTCGTACAGGCGCATATGTAGTGTACGAATCGCGCCGACTGTAGCTGCATAGTAACCGTTTGAACTCTTAAAGTTGAGACGAATATGTTCGTGATATATGATCCTTTTGCCGCAATCCGAGATCGTGATATTAGGAATCAGGCGCATAAGGGACGGAACCAGGTTTTTAAATCGGGTTGTGCCATTGTTTTTATTCTCAGCCGATTAACGTTGTACCCACTATGGATAGGTCACATTTGATTAGCATTTAGCGAAAGCTTCCACGTAGATTACAGCAAAATTGGTTCATATTGTCTTCAGTAGGTTATTTTAAGCAACAGTGCTTTACCTACTGAAAGCATGCTCGGTTTCAGTTACAGTTATTACTGGCATTCTGTAGTCATCTCCTTTGGTGAACCGGATGTGGTGGGCTTTCTCGCACGTTTGAATTTCTTCAGAAGCCTGAGGCAATCATGATTCACATTTTACAATCTTGTTTTGCCTTGGGTCGTAAAAGATCGTCATTCTTCTTGTTTGCGCTTATCCTGTTAACCGTAGTGTGATCCTAACTACAACCATGAAAACGAACAACCACACATCGCACATTTCTGTTCGTCGATGTGCAACCGCTTGTTGAAACGCGGTCAAAAAGTGACTCTGAAAATCACAGGGTATCGGATGCCAGCGACGTGTATATGGATTGGCATGTATGTTTAAATTTTGATGTACAATTAGGCATAAATTATCACCGTTTCCGCATTTAGTCGCGTCTTTTCGGTCAACTCCTATTTACTGGGAGTACTGTGCCTTTTTCACTCTAAAACGTCCCACTATCAACTTTCTGCGATTCGCTGGCACTGTATGACACCTAATATTGATTTCTTCGGTGTTCTTGTGCATCTCCAGATGCGTCCAAGTGAAGTAGCCTATACAGGTGCAATTTGGCATAGTGGAAAAAGACACATCATGTCCTAACACTGGGCAAGGGGTTGCACGAACAGACTTTGCCCAAGTTCGATCAGCTGGAACCGACAGGACACAATAGCTGTAACATGAGGCGACGTACTCTACGGACGGAACATACACACTAATTTTGGCATAGCTGTGCATGATGGACGCTCGCTGATCCGACTTGATTGCGACGCATGCCAGTGTAAACCCTCTGACATTATTGTGCCTTAAGAGTGATGCTTTAGTTTACATTTTGTCTTACTGTACCAATAGGAAGTGCATCATTAAGACCACTGTAGAGGTATAGTACCTTCTCTCATGAGCCGGTTATGGTATTTTGAACACACAGTGAGTCACAAAAAAGGTGATACTGAGACATGCAGCTGTGTCATCGAGATATCTTAAGAGCACATCTCAGTGGTTTCATTTATCTTTGTCTGGGCCTGAAGTCAACCTTGCTCTTTTCTTCGAAAAGCATCAAGAGTTGATGTTGAAAATTCTTAATTTTTTTATTTCTAGCAGTTGAACTCTTTGTCTTTGACTATTTTCACGCTACCCATTATTCCACATTGCTTTGCTGCTTGTTCACTAAACCATGCGTGTTATACACCACTAACTATTTGTTTACACTGAGGCTGCGTCGGTGTGCAGGATCTCGTCTAAACTTACTCATCCAGTACACTTATGAACAGTTGGGGTTTTGGTTTTTCCTCTGTGAATACTACTTATCTCTTAGAGTCCGATCTTTTCGCGTATCCCCAACTGTTGCTCTTTAACCATGTGCATTCAACCAATAATTACTCGTCATGGATTATCTGTTTTTCTCTCTCGTCGATTCTGCCAGGTGCATGCACGCGTGAGCCTCCGTACTACATTGTGACCGAATTTATGTGCAACGGGAATTTACTGGAATATTTGCGCACGCGCCCTCGCGATGAACTGACTCCACCGGTCCTTCTTCACATGGCCACCCAGGTTGCTCGCGGGATGGCATATTTGGAACAGTACAATTTTATTCATCGGTATGTCGTCTTGTTAGATTTCTCTTGTGTACTCAGGTTTTCCCCTATTTTCCCTTCCTTTCTGTTATTCCTCTGTTCATCTCACCCTGTTTGTGGGCAGTCATTGTTGCAGCTTAATATTGTACTCCAGCTGTACAACTGTTAATGAGTTTGACGGTGATTGGGACAACGCCGTGGATAACGAATCATCTAACAGGTATGTTCACTGAACAACAGAAGTGTGATACTCGAGCAGTAACACATCGAGCTAATGTGTACTTAGCACAGTTTTAATGCAAGATTGAAGACCAACCCAAGTGTCTACTGTTTACTCTAACCTAGTGTGTGGAAGTACAAGCTGCAAACAGTGGCCACCATGGATAGCTGTTCCACCTTGTTGGGTCTCCTAACGCCACACACACAAGGGAGTCGAACCCACGACATATGAATAGGCGTCAGAATGGTAGCCCACACACTCATTCGGTAGATCACGAGGTGGCGGTCGCCGAGACTGTGGGGAGTATGTGGATTATTTACGTTATTTGCTACACTTCGGCCGACCCTTATAAAAGGATGTGTATCAGATAGGGGAAATAAGTGATTTCCTCCACGCAACCTCATGGTCTTGCGGATAACTGTTTTGACCAAAGTTCTTTGTGTGACACTTATTCAGAGCTCATGGATTCGATCCTCCGGCATGTTTGCTACTGATGGTCGAAACAGATGCACACCATTTCGTTGAAAAGCTCTGTCAGCCCTTTTGACGGTTTTGGTAGATTCTTGCTAACTTGTATATAATTGACAAACTTCTAACAAGTACTGGTTTTTATTAAACAAAAACGGTATCAGCTAAGTAAGGGAGTGCGACGCGAAATGATTTCGTTGGCCTGTTGTAATGACCTACCTCAAGCTCTACTTCCCTAAATCTCACACGGACCACATATGCATGTTGATAGACTTAGCGAATAGTCACAGTCACTCACTTGTCGGTTCACTGGCGCAAATATCGTTTTTGACCCGGTGCACTCGTACTTACGAGCATTCGCTTGCCCGAGTGACCACGTACTAGATGCTATTTATTCCTAGAGTATTCGGTTTTCATGTGTCTATTTGTCCACCGATTGAATAGCATAGTCCGAGTATCGTACACTCGAGCAGAAGGGTGGGAAGCGCAGCAAATGCAAATTCCCCTTGGAAAAAGCAATTTTCTCTGGGCGAATGTTTAGGCTGCCGTACAAGGCCCTGCCAATTGATCAGAGCATTATCATTTCAACGTATCTTGACATTCTGAACGGACACTGTTAATGCTAATTGTTTCTGCAGTAATTTCTTGTAGATCGACTCATGAACGGTTCGATTCAAGTAGGCCAACTCCTTCCAACTGGTCAGATGACAGCTAAATCATGCACTAAACCATCGTTACCCTGCATTATGGGAACGCCTATGCGATCTTTAATTCAGCCATCCTTGAACCTCTACACATGTACACTCTCACATTCTACTCAATCACTACAATTGGTTCTTCAGCATTCATAATGTTGCGTCCATCGAGACAGAGTGATAAAAATTGATGACAATATCATCTTACCTCATTCACTCTGGTTGGGTGAATATCTCGCTAGTTCAGCGAGATATGATCAGGAGATGTGCTTTTTTATTTATTTATTTCGAATTCAAGCCAACTCCTTGGTGCTACACTTCCCTGACCATTTTTTTTCACACAGCCGGTGCGTTCTAGAAACGAAAGATTTAGTTCTACTCTCAACATCTTCGATTTCAACTCTATCATTATCGTCCAACTCGATAGCATTGTAGTGGTATGGTGGAAATGCTAGTCATTGTTATAACTTGCAAGTGACCTGTATCGCCGATCAAAGATAGATGACCGATCGACGCCAACTGACAATGAGTTTATCAACATGTCTTTAACGGCGGCGAAAGTTACATCTTCGATAGGTTATCTTGAGAGAGTTTCTGGGTGTTGGTTTGGCAGCTGTGTGAGTGTTGAATTTGCTACATAGATGGAATACGTCTGCTGCTCTAGTGCCTTCATCTTGATCTCGTAACATTGATTTCTAGGCTGATTGTTCCTTAGATTGCACCAACTACTGTCATTGAGGAATGAATAGGTCTATGGGAGGAAGTGCATCGAGCTAGTACAGAGGCACTGACAAATTTGTTCGTCTTAATGTTTTATGTCACTATGTGCGTGCAACATAGTCCCGTTTACATCCTAAACTGATGCCAGATTCCGGTGCGTTGTAAACACAGGTGGTGGATTTACTTTCTAACTGACCCACATATTCGGTGGTGATCGGAATTTCAACCTACATGAGCTGAATGCATTGAACTAGTTTCGACAGGAACGTGGGAATTTTGTCGCAAATTTGTTACGAACCGCACCCCGCCGCTCTCATGAGTGACAAAGACAAGAACGAACGCCAGACCACGAGCAGTATCTCGAGCATAGATAGTACGCAACGATATCGCAATATGGCGCAAAAGTCAGAGCGCATGCATCCGAACGCAACTCTGGCATCTTAGGACCCCGCAGGAATTAAGGAGAAAGATAGCCTTCAAACGAGCTTTATTTGCTGCTCAGCTCGATCGCTAAACAGTGGTGCGCAGCAGCTGTATTCGTGGGTTTTGAGTGGTGTAAGGACACTCAATGGACCCATCAGAGGCGACCGCCAAACTTGAATTTCAAAGAGAGTAGCGGGCATTCAAATGTCCAAAGATGGAAAACCTACTTTTCTGGGCAATTGGGACGAATTCTTGAGAAAAAGTGTCTTTTCCCACCTCCCCTGTTGACCATTGTTGGTACCGACAGTCAGAAAGCAGAAACTTGTTGACCCAATTTGACCAGACCACCAACGACTGGTAGGACCAATAAGCAGGCGATAGGGTAAAAATACACCGACCATCTGCAACAGCCAGAACGCGTACGCAACAGCGTCACCAGATTCTCTGTGGTTCTCTAGTCGAGCATGAACCTTTGCAACACTTTTTCAGTCGGTTCCTCCGTGCGAAACTTGCGAAGTGTCCCCTTAAATATTTTCGCACACACCCAACTTGACTATTGGATTGTCAGCGTCATGGCGATGAGTGCAGATGGCGGATGTTTTTCTGGATGCAGAACTCATTTAACCGGACCAAGGTAAACTACGATCCGTTGTCCGAGACAAGTGTCTCCGACAGGTCATGTTGGCTGAAAATTCGACTTGGATTGTTGATGATGGCTGGAGTTGTGGCGTGGATCAGCGGGATGATCTCAGATCACTTGGACTGTGCATCCTCAAGGATCAGGTACACCATACCGTCGATGGGTTTAGCAAAATGTACATGGAGACGAGACCACGGAACTTCGGGCTAATTTCATGACTGACGCTCGACGCGTGACGGGTTTTTGGCAGCTTGACGGCAGCGGTTGCCTAACAAGATTTTTAATGTAGTTATCGATCCCAGGCCAGTAGACGTAGCTCCTGGCGATCGCTTTCATGCGTCCAATGCCGTCCTGTTTCGTATAGGCGGTAAACAAAAGTGCTACAACTTTCAGTTTTGGTAGGCTCATCGTACATTCAGTGTGCAGTGATCAGATGGCAATATTCATATCATTTGCTCCACACGGATTTGGTAACCGCGGTGTATTTCCCACTCACGTGGTCGAAACGTTGTCACACAACTTGACTCCTCGGCTTTCAGTGTCTGTGCCGTTACAAACAAACCATTTCCCGTGGTTGTGCTGAGGTAGTTCTGATTGGGACACTCCGCAATCCTGAGTCATGTAAAACAATTCTGGTTTCAGCGAACACTACTGTTTTCGTAGTACGAGGGTAAGGCGATTGGATGGAACACAAACACGACTTCGTGATGGTTTTGCTTACAGAGGATGTGATTTTTGGGATTCCAGTGTTAATTGGGGTGAGTTGGGAAGGACGGGATCAAGGTGTCGCGTGGGTTGAGTGTACGTGTTTGGCCATGGTAATCTCAAGGTGTGAACGAACTGTTTTGAAACACTTAATCGGATTGCGACCGCCTCAGTTATGGACAGGATGCGCCAGGCGCGGCGGCCAGGGCGCGGTGGACGGTGCGAAAACTGTTGGGCATATTACTTTCTAAATTAATTTGCACCGTCCTTTTTGAGTGGAACGCCACGACGAGACTTACAGCATGGTTGGTACTGCCGATCGTATCAAATAGTTGGTGTGTAATCAGCTCGGCTTCTGCGTCCCCTTTGAACGACAAAGTCATACGGATCTTTTTCTTATCAACAGTGTTTATTGAGGCTTTTACGGCATGAACTGGATTCGGACTTTGAGTGCATAATATCCACATCGATCTGACCAGTAAAAACCCTTAGTGTCCTATGCAGAATCGACGGTTCTGAGTTGCTGTGGAATTGGGGAATTGTTCCTAGGCACGTTCATTCCACCTACATTGACGTATAGAGTGACCCTAACTGATTATCAACTTCGGCAAACCGTTTTTATTCTCCTCAAGCTGTCTAGTACGTTTGTAGATCATCCTAATTGTCCAGTGCGAGACCGTATTTGCCTCCACGTCGTAACGGGCCATCAGAAGTTTCTGTACCAGAAGTGAACTATAGACATACGAGAAACCGATTGATCATGCTGATTATTGCCAAGTGCCTTACAACTTACCTGACTGGTGGTCAGTAACGCTAGCCACTTGGAGCCCTAAATCTGTGTTGCAGAGGTGTTCATTCGGAAGCTTTCTGTTTTCATCTACGAGCACCTTTAGTGATGCCTCCGGGGAGTGGTACCACAGCAAATCACTTTTAACGCATATTACTTGAACTGAGTTTACAAACTACTGCTTCGGACAGGCCGGTTAAGTGAGCTATTCTTTACGAGATCTCACTAACGTGGATGATTCGAATATTTGTTATAGCCATCAACAGGTGATTAATACTCCCATGATAACTCTCAAACTGCTACTGAGTCTGTCTGAAAGTTATATTTGAGACAGTAGTTTTGCCGTCTTCAGTACTGACCTCCTAGTCCTCAGTTCGAAGTGACTCAGTGATTGTAGTCTTTGGTGACGTATTTCTCTTGAACTATTGACTCTCACTTGTTACCTATTCAGGCTTGCTTCTCTAAGAGAGTGTAATAGAGCCTAATAATACACTTCATAGTAAACCCTAATTCTGGGTAAATTTTCTCTTGATTCCTGTATTTTAGCTAACACTGTGGTGTGCTGGGTATTCGGGTCTCTTGGTTTCATTGCCCTATTCTAATCCCTTTTCTATCAGCACTTTCTCGTACTACCATACCCTTCTTTGATGCCAGATTATTTTGGTATGCTTTCCCCCCCTCATTTTGATACACCAGCTATTGATTGTGTACTTGTCACAATCGTGGTTTATTACTCTCATTTTCGTGTGACTCATCTCTGCCGGTGTAGACCGATGGCTGGACCTGTTGTTGGCGTCGTACACCGCCGCTCATCTTCTCACCTCTTGGGCTAGGTTGCAATTTAACACACTCGCACATATGTAATGAATGTTTATTTGTTATTGGCTCGATCGCCCAGGTGCAACCAAGCTTCGCATTTGTTTATTTTTTCACATGTATC
Organism: Paragonimus westermani; assembly: GCA_008508345.1. Taxonomy (NCBI): domain Eukaryota; kingdom Metazoa; phylum Platyhelminthes; class Trematoda; order Plagiorchiida; family Troglotrematidae; genus Paragonimus; species Paragonimus westermani. The sequence goes on from QNGE01003939.1 coordinate 69,330, forward strand.
TGATTCCTTTTGGGATGAAACGCAGAAATCGGACACTTTCGCACCTATTCATTTGGCTCTAGGTACCCTAGACTGGGTATTGTCATGTTTTTAGGAAATCGAAAGCAAGTACAACGTACTGACCACACCCTACCGGTTTGCTGTCGTTCTTCTAAACTGTCGTGTTATCTTCAAGCTTTGTCGCATAACTTCTAAACTGCGTCATGCTGTCACCAAGTTGTGTCATTTTATCTTTAGTCAACGTGTTATATACAATGTTGAGTTTTCCACTGAAGTGTTCATGCGCTTTATACAGCAAATGAAGCCACATTTCCTTGAGTTTTCATTAAGAAAGACGCATTTGTGAAGCTAACTCACATTGGTGCCTTTCTGTAGCCAGCTGTTCACCCCTTCTGCTTTCCTGAAGAAAGAAGGATGAAGAAGCGTGAAAACATCCCAGCCACTGTTGATCAGAAGTGAAAGTACATAAAATTTGTCGTCGAACCGCTGTATCTTTACTTACGTGTTATTGAACCTTTTGGAACCAATAGCTTGAGTGACTTGTGGTGAATTCCGACTGTGTTTGATAAGAATATAGAATATACTGGAATTTTGTTGAATCGACTGAACGAACGAAAACCACTGTGGTGTCTCATAATGTGTTCAAAGGGATCCTTGGATAATTTGACCGACATGCTCAGCACAGGTAAGCAATCGCGTGCACGCAGAAGCCACACGGTTGTTAAAACCGTCGTTTTCGAAGTACGGTGATCTCTTTCCTAGGGAATTCATTCGCAAGATCGATGAAAACTGCTTTCCTGTCGGGATGAACTTTTTGTAAAAAGGAATAACTACTCTATCGATAAAGTGATGCAAACTACCTTGCTGACGTGATTCACTCATTCTTGAAATCATTTCAATTTGGTTTGCCTCCCATCTTATCCTAGTGTTGGTTCATCAACTGACCTTGCGAGGAATACATAGAGCAGGCGTTGATGCTCCCCATCTTGGCTGAGGATAAGTATTTTCATTCCAATAGCAGGAGGTCAGACTTCAAGGGCGCTTGAGTGACCAATTTTTTTTGTCTATGCACCTGGCTGTGGTTCTCGATTGAGCGATAGACAGGCTGATTCGAGAGTCACGGCTAGACGCACACGTAGAATGAGCTATTCACTCGGGCACCCTTGAAATCTGACCTTCTGCTGTTGAAGTGAAACTGTCGATCCCCAGCCAGTACGGGAAACCTCAACGCTTGCTCTCTATGTATTTCTGGCGAAGCCAGTTGATGAACCAACTCTAGCATGTTTCACCCTTACCTCAGCCAACTTTAGTCCGTGGGCAAGTGTACCGACATGTCGTCTCACGGCAGTTCTCTCGATAATGGCCAAAGCAGTACTACTGTGGACGTTCATTAGAGGAGAGTTATGCATTGATTATGTTGATTACTGGAAAATAGAGCTGGATGACAAATACTACTGAACTGGGTCGCCTGAATTCATGAAGTTTTGGTTTACGGGGAACACGAATGAATTTCAGACGGCAATTTCCATGAAAAAGACAGCCGTTCCTGTTGTTGATGCAGATGGTAAGAATAGGTTAGTTAGGACAGATTCCGTGACGAATAGGTATTGATTGACGTGTCACCATGGTGAGACATGGGTCTGTTTGCATCGTTAGCGACAACCACCATGTTTTGACTCGCAAGCTAGCCCAGTAACTTGCGACCAGAAGTGGCTCGGTTCTTCGGGGTTTGAAGCTCCTTAGCTCCCATCGACTCAAGTTTCATCATGAAGCCACGCTTCCAGAAAGCGAATAAGAGAAACGTCTAACCAACTCTAACCGTTGACTGGTTGATTTTTTATCAGGGTATTTGACAGACCCACTCAAGATTGTACGAATTGAGTGTTAGGGTTATCAATCCTGATGCCGAACTTTTTCATTTGAGCACCATTTTGGCACACATCAGTCCGTGTTGGTTTTCGGAGTAATTCGTAGCTGATGAGCAAGTCATTCCGTACTCAGATGTAGGTGGCTCTTATTTGTTAGTCGCTATCGCCCCGCAAATCTCAAAAGTCTTTCACTTTTTAGGGGGTAACTTATCCGAAAGAATTTCTCCAGGTTCATCACCATCGCTGTAGACACTAGCACATCAGTGGTCCACACTGATGCTTAACTATCACACAACCATCGTGTACAGGAAGAGGACAGGAAGGGACCTATGCCCATATTTAAGTTTACAACATCAAGGTGCCTACATGTATAACAAACAACTGAGTTACAGGTGAAGATAAGGCATCATCAGCAAGACAGCCTCTTTACGGTTTTCACTTCCCCGCATCATTAAGTGCACTCACATCACAGACAACTCGGACAAACAACGACAACAT
>QNGE01003940.1:0-50225 GCA_008508345.1 Paragonimus westermani
CTGCCTCGCCCGTTGGTCCGATCCAGTCGAGCAATGACTTATCCGGCCGCGCACGTTGTTCTTGATTCGATCGTGGCAGGCTTTTGAACGTACCTCCCCCGCGTTGAGGTATTTGGCCGAGCTCTCGAAAACTCGCACCTCCGACCTGACAATCCACCACAGTGTGTTTCGATCGCCCGTCCTCAGTATACTGGTAAATCTAGACATCAAGGAAATAGAGGAATTCGCTAAGCTGGGAAATCAGTGGATGAGAGATATTGTTTGAAACATTTCAGGATGATGTGCAGGTTTCATTCTGTTAGTTGAGCAACAACAATTGAGTGGGACTCCATTGAAAAACCCACCTAGAGTTAGAGAAAAATTTTCATCATAAAATCCATCACGCAGTAGCTGTCGATCACAAATATTCGTTTGTATTCCGAGTCTTATCTAGAGTTGTGGTGCAAGTAGAAGACGAGAGTTGTCCACAGCACACATAAAATTGGAGTGTCAATATCCCGGATGACGGAGATACCGGCCAAAATATCAAGGTAAAGATATGTATTCGAGTTATAACTATATCAACCGCCACACAAAGTAATGCACAACATACTCGAAAATGCACAGTCGTCTGAAAGACACCGTCAGATTTCAGGCAACATTTCCTACTCTCAGTTTGACACCATACGTGAACTCAGATCCATGCATGAGATCCTGCAAAACGTACACTGGCTTGTATGCCCCGAAGACCGTACAACAAATGACATGAAAACATGAAGTGAGGTACAGACTTGCAGTTCTAATCAACTTGATTTTTCATCCGCACCAAAAAGACTAATCGCTTGTGAATAACGGTCTCATTTATGAGATTGCCGTGAGAACACTTACGCAATACGGCTGTAAAATGTTGCTCCCAAAAGCCCACTGTATGAAACAATCAGAGATTATAGACGTTAAGTCGAACAGATCAATTGTCACCGGTGGGCACATGGCAACACCATTGGAAATGTGTACCGAGGAACATTCCTCATCACCAACCAAACAACAACTCGCATATGTAACATTCCTAAACATATCAAGTCCCATCGTTCCCCAACTTTCACCCAAACAAAAACACAATCAACATAAATCATGTCATCATGGGAGGTTTTGGTTTATTCCCATGTCAAAACAATCAACCCAACTGGTCACATGTGACGTACACTTTATTTCTGTTCTCTTCGCATTGCAGAAATGCAGCATGACACGCACAAAATGGTTGCAAACCTTGGCAGAACCCTCGTTCGCTTCGTTCATTGTCGGCAAATCCGCATCAGTTTGCACATTTTACTGGTCAGTTGTGGTCATTGGATAATTTCTATCACAATACTACCAATTAATTTCAGCTAACCTATCCTCCTCTGTTCAACTCAGATTGTTCAGGCGCGAGGTTACAGCTGATCAACATGCCAACCATAGTAGCAGTGAGTGGCTCAAAACACGAAATGTGTACACGTGTGTACGCACGTCGTTGTAGTGAATGTTATCTTGACGAAGGCGTAGAAACTGCCACAGTGAAGTGCAACCCAATCGGTCCACGATGTTGGCACAAGTGAACTCAATGATGGAAAAACGGAAGTGATATCTCTCTGGATGAGTTCGAATGGAGCCTAGGGGTGCAAACATGTTGGTTGTATCACGACATGCCTCCAACTAATAACAGAGGTGTGATTCCATCAGGTTCTTGACATGACACACTCAGGATCAGAGATTAACGAGAGTATGCAATCTATCACAACTGGTGTGTGAACTAAATGCAGCTAAGCAATCGATCAGTATCGATCGACTCGCAAGTGTTCGTGCACAAATGCTGGCCCACAGGTCACCATGGTGAGTGGATAAATTCTTGGGATTCTCGCAGCATAAGCACATGACGTGTACAACAATAAAACTGTACACGATGACGCAATACTAGGTTACCATGTGGCCGTTAACCGTTTCGTGGAAAAATCCGGTTCGCGAGGGATATCAAAATCTCTTCATTCGTCCATCAGCTTCACTCCAGTTCTGTCTCAAATCAGAGTTGTGTTACCAAGTCATCTCAATCAACTCACGTTAGGCGATGATCATAGTGACAATCGTGCAGTCGAGAAGAGCAGTGTCAGACCTTGTGAAGATCACCGGTTTCGAATGTAAGTCAGAATATCGCCTCAACTTGGTGAGTGCAAGTAAGGATGAAGCGGTGAAGTCACAGTTTGTGAGTGAGCGTTGGTGACAGGGGGAGCTGACAATCATGCTCAAGACGAAGCACATTTTCGCAGATGCATGTGCATCGATGGTACAAACTGGCAGTAAATGATGGAAACTTGAGAAAATCGACGTAGCCACACAAGTGGATGATACGATACACTAGTATATGTTAATTGTATTGGCTGTTTGGTTGGCAAGTGAAATTTTCAAGTTCAAAACGGTGTCATTTAGTTGGTAGCGAATTAGACAATAGAACATAATTATCTCAGGCTGACACAGTACAACAGAGAAATGAATGCACTAATAGCTTCCCCCACCTCGCCTGCACGCCAAATCTAGTCGTTCATACAAACATTAGAATGAGCAACGAGATTTCCACAAGATAGACAAAAAGTACTCTTCGCCACTGCACACACCGTAACCAGTCAGTGTGTTTCTCCCTCATATACTCATCAGATACACAAACCATTGTATGCACGAGGGTCTAAACACACACGATGTTAACTCTGCCACGTACTTGGCCAACGTGTCGGGAACATAGCGCAGATCGTGCCAAATCGCATTCCACAGATTCGCATTAATCAGACGTAATATATAAAAAGGCAGTTGAGAATGGGGTCAGTATACTTATGACACGGAATGCACAAGTGTTCTCGCATATGGTCTCGCTATAGACGAAATAGACACGGAATACTAGCCCGATAGATTGAAAAATGGCCATCGATGAGCAATTACTTTGGAAATGTGCGGTTTTTTGCTTGCTTCACGCCACACCGTCATATGGTATGCGAACAAGCAATCGGACAGCAGACATCATGCGAACTTTGTTAGTAACCTCGTTACAATATGCAACATTAAGTACTGGAACTAGTTTACACACGATACCACAGGCATGTAACTGAGGTCTCCAGAACGATACAAAGGAATCAGAACCGCCGTGGTCCGAACGGCACTAGGCAATCTCATTTACTGTAGAAGACTGCTCTTTTTAGGAAGAACTAACAGTTTTCCCACTAACGACTGTTATTGGGTGACCTACGTGCTACGCATTGCTCCGTTCCTACCTTGTGACGGCCCACAATGTCGGATTAAACAATCCACTTACCCAAACACGATACGCGTCCAGACAACTCGTTTTTGTTACCATCTCCTGCACACATATTCAATGCGATAGTCGATCGTTGCGCTCGATTCGTTGTCACCGATCGAAAGGAATTTCGCTTGCAGCAGCTTGAGTATGCACTCTGATCGGCTGAACGTTCTCCAATCAAAAACCGACCGAGTATAATCTCATTACAAACTCTTCACACCTAGTTCTGTCGATATCCCCTAATACAACCGATGGTTGCTATTGAACTTGAAAAATGCTCAGTTGCACGTTGTAAAACGCTTTGAATTCGGTGAGAGATATTTAAGCCAATACTGCCACCAGTTTTGTTCCTAGTCAACTAGAATATCCTCGGTCTAGCATACTGACAGATCTGGGAGAATGTGAATTGAACTTGCAACCGCTTGACGTTGAGACACCCGCTTCTATCCCATGCCTTCTTTTGAATAGATTAGAAACCGCATGGACATTCCGGTGATATTCATAAAAGAGACAATCCGGCTCACGAATCCTCAAGTGAGTTCTGGAGACACAGTTGAATTTCCAATTTCACCCGGCCTTTTTCGTGTAAGTGGTGCTGAAACGAACTTTGCTGTCCAACCAGTTAGTGCATGGAGTCGTTTGCACAATCAGTCAGGAGCGGCGGAAGTTATTTGGTTGCATAAGTCGCCATTCATGGGCGATCATATTTAATCCCAGGATGCCTATTGGTCTATACACGTGGGCAGAGTGTGAATTCCAACCACGCCTTCCTAAGGCAATTGTGCTAACCAATAAGTCATGAATCCTATATTGGGCACGATCAAGTTTCTCGGCAGGTTTAGCGAAGGTTGTAAATTCAAATGGAATGAGCCACGCTAAGAGTGGGAGCATCCTCTGGAGTCAACGGGGCAGTTACCAAGACTCTTCTCTGCGTGAGTGGATAAACTGGGCAGTAGTCAGAAGTATCGGCAGCTGGATGTTTAGGTAGGACAGCACGATCAGAACTAGCGCAAACTCAGTCGCACAGTTGCTTTCACGGCTGCCTTAAAATAACAGGTAAGAGTTGAAATCACTATTGCCGCAAATACGTGAATTACTAAAAAATTCTAGTATCCCCAAAATAAGTTTTATGCTACTCTTTAAGGGGATTAGCTGACGAAAATCTGACTGATCGCAACAGCTGTTGTTATCTAACAAACTGGTCTTAATCGGCCAGCTCTTATGTAGTTTGAACCCATTAATTAAGTAAAGATGAAAATGCGGCCCGTTGACTAGGGTTTAGAGATTTGAATCGGGGCTTATCTGATGAATTCAAACAAAAAAGTGGGGTTGGGGGTTGTTAAGCGCATTCGGACAACGGGGTTAATTTTCAAATTCTGTTCAGAAAAAGGACACTCAACACAAGTGAACTGCGGAAGGTGGGCAAAACTAGAGTTTACAGCTTCCTTCTGAAAAGGAACTGCTAGAAAAATGTCGGTCGAACTACGAAACCTATCATCATCTGTAAGCAGTGTCCAGCCAATAAAACAGAAGCCTCACAAACTCAGAAGTCAACGCTAGGCTTTTGGTGAATGATATTTCCAAGCTTTTCATTTAACCATTTTGGTATGTGATTACATTGGGTCCATTCAAAAATGGTGTTTTTCGGTATATTTATTCAAAGTTTGGTCAGGCACAGTCTACCTTATTCGATATTGTGTTCGTATAAGCACTATAAAATCTCCCATGATGTACGCATTAACATTCGTATGAGTGAGATTTGCGATTTTACTCCTGAACAAAGCAATATGCTCCATCAGATAGACTAGTTGGGGATGGTTGCCTGTTTGACTCCTGTGAGTTAGGTTGCAACAAGTCGGCATGCACTAGACATGCAATTCAGTAGAGTTCTCACAAAATTCACTAGCTGTTAACGTAAAATTAACTCTGGAGCAGTGTATTATTCAAAAGAGATCGATTGGAATTGTTCACTCAGTAACTACTCTGTAACATCTAAGTAAATCGTGTTTTCACAGTGCTAAAATAATGCAAAGATTGGTCGTCTAACTGGACCCTGAAAGGAGTGGACTAAATGGGTTTTTCTGCAGTAATGAGTGGTACTATCTCGTCAACAACTGTTCAGACTGCTTCCAAGAACATTCTACTAATGAGTGGATTGTTTAAATGTATTTACCACACAACTCCACTTAAGCGAGGATTTCTGAGATGAAAATTGTTTGAGGAGTGTGTGGTGATTTGGAGACACGGTTGTCATCCAGACCACAATACAAGAAGACTCTTCACTGGTCAGCCAAAGTCACTGACGCAGAGGACTAAACAGTGAGTCGCATTCACTGTCAGTGACTCAACTGTAATAGACAGCGTAACATACCGGTTTGTGTGGTTCAGTTAATATCAGGTATGGCTAATCGTTTTTTGTCTTCTCGCCGTTTCTGTTTCACACGGTTAATTCTCGTCCACAAACTTAATTGCACGATCTGAACGTAGGCTCATATCTAGTGTTCTTACCATCCACCAAAATGGAATTAGAACAGTTTCTTAGAATGTGAAAGAAAGCTGCAGATCAGAACTCGAAATTCTCTTTTAGATAGTCGGCTCACAAAGGGCGGTGCTACTTTTATCAGTACATCGTCAAAAGACTGTTTGCTCAACAGACAGGCTTATTCAGCGGAGGTGATAATCCAGTCCACTGGACGGAATAGGGAAGATGTTAGGCAAATAAGTATAGGGTGTGCCATCTGGTTTCGTCAACATCAGTGTAGATTGTTCTGTTTGTACTTTGACATCCTATGTGAGCACCTCATAGTGAAGGCCATCTTCACAGTTGACGATGTATTTGCCTGTGAACAAGCGCAAAAGCTTTCATTAGGTGAGCAACAGAGTAGTCTATTTCTTCCTACTAAGGTTGTCCTCTTCATTTGAACTAAATAAATATTGGGTAAATTGCAACAGGTGGATTTTCCGAAACAATTTTTGCATTTGGTCGTGTGAAAGTTAGCTTTGAAGAATATAATATATATATACACTATATATCCGATCACGCAGAAGTAAATACAACTAGTCCACCTGATCGTCAAGAACGGTTGCAACACCAAATTAACCATAAAATTATACTTTCACTAGCGACCTTAAATTAATTTAATAAAATCAGGTCCACTGAATATAACAAGGTTAACTGCTATGTAATTGACACCTACGGACACCGATATCACTTTCTCATTTATGAAAGGCATTACACAAGGTCTGAAAACTTAAATCAAAACATAATCTTAGTACTGTTGTGTGACGAAAGTTTCGTATATACACTTGTGGAAGGGAATAATATGGGGTATTTGAAATGAATATGACTTTAGACACATATCTGTAACAATCTAGATCACCTTTGCCCCTTCTACTTTCCGTATATTGATGCAGTGATTGTTGAGTGGTGTGTATTTATTGACAAATCCATTTCTGTTTCAAAAGGATTATTGTCGACTGTAAACTGTTTGCTGATTGCATAGAATCCCGAATGAGTCAGTCCATAGCAAAGCCACTTTAGCTACAAGGTCAGAAATTATGTTAAGACGGCTGAAATAGTGTAAGGAACAGTTGAAGTAATTCGAACGCAGGTTTTGCGTTGTTAGGCCCGCGCAAACCTCAGATCTAGAGAAGGTTGTGTATGAACACAAAAGATGTCCAGCGTGAGCGGTTAAAAACTGCAATGTTGCGCAGTTTGGTTCACGTTTTCGGTGATAGTTCGTTAGGATGATATGGTAAAACGTTTATGTATTCCGTTATGATTAATGAAGATTGTGATCAGAGGATCGACACAGTCGGTGACTACGATGACTAGACTGGCCATTGCCGGGGCTAATCTGAGTTACTCGGGTAAACAGCTAATACTCAGTCTTATCAACTCTGTATGCACAACAATTCATTTTATCCAAGTACTGTAGCTATTTTGGCTTGAGTTCACGGGCATACTGTTGACCCGAAAGTATGAACACCTTATTTGTACGAGTTTTTCCTAACTAATAAAAAGGAGTGGAGTTGGGCCTTTTTCTTGAAGTCGTTTTCACAATTTACAAGTTAGTGTTACAGTGATCAAACAACTTTGCACGGGAGGAGTTTACTTGTCAAGTTTTATGGCGATATTGCCCGTGTACACTGGAATTTTGCAACTCTTTTGAGTCAATTTTCGGAATTTAACACAGGTGAATCTACTAAACGTCTATCAGTTACAATCATACGTGTTTACTTAGGCTCTTTTTTGAATAAAATACACTGTCTGAAGTAATCTTCGCTTCCCAGATTACATGATACATCTCTTAATTGCCAAGGGATCTGAAGGAGAAAATTATCATTCGGTCACGGTTGGTTATGAGACTTCGGTGATGAAATTAGAGGACTCATTTTGTGAGATGATACTATTGTTGTGTACGTACTAATCATGTCGAATACACAATAACAATAAACAGAACAACGTCAAAAGAAATGAAGCCAGCAACTTAAGTCCATTTGCACCAATCAATCATCTTTGGTCAGTGCCATAACTTTTATTCAGAAAGGATTGGCTCATTGAGCGTAGTGTGCTGCTTCTCGAAAGGAAATCAAGTAACACGTTTGTCATGATATATCCATATACAGAAACATTTGTCGAATCAACCACAAGACCGGTTTCCGTTAGGTACGTGGTGATTGAACAACTCTCACTGCGCTGAAATGTATAATATGCTTAGAATATAGAAACACAATATTGTAAAATTTGCATCAGGAAGGTCAGTGTAGCATACGATATGAATGTTTTAAAACCACCATAAATGTGAGGTGGTTATCGTAGCTCTTCTCTTAATCTTACTGTGGCTGTAGGACAAAATGTAATGTCCAACAAGAACACAAATTGTAGGTCGCGTTACACAAAAAGAGGCAAGTTGTTTTTGTGTGCAATAACGTGATTGGCTTGCTGCAGAAAAGAAGACTGCTTTTAGATATAGACAAAGATTGACTGACGTTTAATCTTGTCCAAGTAACCATGTCTAACAATTACATGTTGAATTTGCTGAAAAATGTTTCGCCGATTTCCTATGGTTGTAAAGGCTAATTGATTACCGTATTGCATCTGTCGAAACACCATATGCACTCATCTGTATCGTTAGAAGTGCCATAAACACTTTGGGTAATGGAGAAACAAACTGCCGAACATAAAAAAATTTCATTCATTATTTTGTAATTTCCTCAATCAAAAATGGTGTAAATTCAGTGGTCGGCGAATTGAAACAATTCGCTTCTCCTATTTGCATCAGCTATACCAATTACCAACTTGACGTTTAGTCCCTGTACCCCCTTCATCCCATTTCTGTTCTACTGAGCTATCGTGCGGTCATTCATTCATGACCCGGCCCACTCGTGTGACCGCTTACATCTGACCCAACCGGCTCTGTCCGAAACGTATTGATTTCGTTGAAAGGGACCCTTATCACAAATGATTGAGGTTCATTTGTCGTGATTATTTGTGCTTTTCTGTATTAGTACACACGGGTCAAAACTTGTTTACAATCTGAGGATCCGCTTCTGGGCTACATATAACTCGACGACTAGGGCTGAATTGTTAAAATAAGGTTTTAATAATACAGAGCAACATGTAGCCTACAGTTAGTTTCAACCAGGCTAGTACGTTACACTTTCAGTGAGGTCCGGTTTGTAGACAGCCATCTTACGGTAGTAATCAGACTAGTGTCCCACAACCATGAATTAGCAGAGACGTTCCATTGGTTAAACAAGCATGTTAACTTGTCATTACATTTTGCATACACTTTGTAGTATAATGTGGATGTACTGGAGCTTTTGCGTGTGCAGAAAGCTGTTTGCTCTACAAACACTTTGTAAGGAAAACATGAACAACTTTTCTTGAACGTACACAATAATCATCTGTTTCAGGATAGTTCAACTGATTGTGTTGCTTCTTTCACGTCCACATACAAATGAGCAGCGAGCATATAAGTTTCGTCGGTATACAAATCAAACTTGCACTTCCATAGCCAGCTGGGAGAGCGTGTTCAATGTGTTCATATTGCCAGGAAAAATGAGCACACTTCTGTAAACACAGTAAGTGTGAATTAAAGTGACTCCAAATTAGTGAGGCCTCATTCAGATCGACTTATCGGTGGGCTGAACCACGTTTGAATATCAGCGAACAGTGCGAGGCTATGACTTCTAACAGGTAGACGCCATTTGTGTGGGCTTGTCCAAGCTTTTCCATTCAGATATATATTCGGAGAACTGTACATGAGATGCAGTCAACTCAGGGATTTCATGCTGATTTTAAAATTTTACTTGTTTGAATAAGTGACAATTGTACAATAATTATCCCCTCATGATGCGTTCAGGCAACCTGAACATTGCCCAGGTGTTCGTGACATTATCAGTCTAGCGCGAAATCCTCCTTACGCAGTCAATCTGCTGGATCACTTAGTGCATTCTACTGGACAGTGGTCTGGATAGGTGACTGGTTACAAACGTGGAATTTCTGAACCTCATGCGTGTTTTCGTAGCTCAGCTGGTAGAGCACCTGCCGCATCTGGCAGTTTTTTCTGTCGCTGGTTCGAATCCAGCCAATTTCCGAATTTTTCGCAGTTGGGTTTCTTCTGCATCATCATTCACTAGTTATGAGCCACCTTTATCGCACTTTAATCCCGCTGATCACTGCTGTTCATAGAGCATTCGAAAGGTATTGCTTGCGGCTAAGGCTGAACTTCATATGGGAGCAGACATGTTTAGGATGTAAATATGCCTTCACTCGTTGTCCCAATCTACATGTATGCTTGGCGATTTTTTTACAATAATGTTTATGATAGAGTAATGCTCTGAAACGCCACAATAGGATATCAGTTCTGCAAGATGGACTTACAAGACGTGAAATTGGTGGCTAACTGTGAACTCAGAGAAATGTTTGGCCTTAGTTAATATCCTCTATAAAACCGGAGTTTGCAGACATTCCAAACAATTCACCTGCCATATCTGTTAGACTAGCCGATAGGTATATTCCAAACCCTATCGAAAGTGCAAAACATCGCGGTACTTTCATAAAAAGTTGTTCTATGCTCCGGTTTCGTTTACCACTCTGTTTATTAAGACAATAGCGTATTACACCTCTCACTCATGCCCCCGTTTTTTATGTAGACCATATCTTGCCGCATTGTGTGATCTCGTTGCTTTCTATAAGTCCACTCCGTATGTTATCTTAGCCTGTAAGCTTCTACCCGATTGATCCTTTACAATTCACATAGGGCTCAGCAGACGCTTAATATGAGGTCAACGACGCAATGGTCAACACGGTTGCTTCTTGAAGGCTTGGCTGGTGTTCCAATCCTGACCGTGGTAAGGAACTGCGATACCGATGGGGTTTAATGACAACAAACACGAGGACGGTGCTTCTTTTCAAAAGAGCCTGACTGAAAAGTCATTGAGAGTAGAACAACAATTAACGTATATCGGATGTTCGACGTATACTACCGTCAGTTGGAAGTTGCTTCGCTTGGCAATTCTTTTTATTTCGAAAAAGAAAGTTCACGTGTAATTTTACTACAAGTTTCTGGAGCAAAAGGTTTGTGTTTACAGCTCGTTTACTGATATTCGCTGTGGAACTACATTATGCTGTTCGTAATCTCTCGGACTATAAAATTAGCTTCAATGGTATTCCCCCATTCCAACAGTTGTGGGATCGTCCTACCTACGTGAAAGCTTCCTGCACAGAAATATTGATATTACTTACTTCAGTTCAGCTGTGCAACTTATATCAGGCTGCTGAATAATAATCTGTTTTATTTTTCTGGTGATTGTTGTCAGGCGATGTTCTGCTTGAAAATTTCTAGCACTCGAACGTTAACTCTATCCTGTCAGGTGTGTGTTATAGAAACTAGGGCTTTTGGTCCGCTTCTCATCTCTGTTCATTCTTACATCGATAAGACATGTAGGTGACAGGAGAAAAACGGTACGGTTAAAACGATTTTTTTGTAGATGATGGGCAAATTACGAACATATTGTGATTCACATTCGCACAAGTGACAAAACATTCCAGTTGATGCACTCATTGCAGATGACCTCATGGTGCAACTGTCTTTAGAAATTTATCCATAATTTGATAGCTTCGTTTCATTTTCTCATATCCAGAAGTCCTTCACAATTATGGTTTCGACTGCATAGTATGGAGGGTAGTTAATGTTTGAATCGACAAACTGTCTAAGAACTGTTACAAAGAATAACGCTTTTTAAGAATGTGGGACACATCAGATTATCACTCAAAGTGACCAAGAATTATCGGCGAATTACGCAATGAAGCAAACTAATGAGCATTTGTTTATTTTCTAACCTTACTGAGGGTGGCTTAATAATGATGAAATTTAATATAGGAGACATCAATGGTATGGACATACCATGGTTGACCACGCTGTCTGGGTTTCGTCTGTGAATGTGCACCCATTGTTGACTATGACAGTTGATTACCTCTGTCTGTTGACGATGGTTCCTGTCGTAGAAACCAAGGTTTTGTACTCAAACCGTAGAATTGGGCTTCTAATACTAAACATTAATTTGGATTAGTTATCTTCAGTCTTAGAGTGGGTATGTATTCATGCAAACGTTGAACACACTAACTCAGTACAACTGTGTTCTTAAGTTAGAAATGTGAGACAGGTTGGGGGAGAATTGTTTGTTTCAGAAGGGGATGTTTTTTTGCAGACGGCAGCTGATAAGTGTGTCAAATGAAATCCCATGGGTTTCTAATCCGTACAATTCCAGAGAGTTTATAATGGCTTATTATGCTGCATGATAAACAGCCAAGGATATACCCTTATTCGATGCTGGTTAAGTTTTTTTCCTGTAGAATGCTCTGCACCGACGAGACTAGTTGTTCATCCATCATCATCATCATTTCCGAGGTTGGAAAATTATCATCATTTGTAACGCAGGGCACTGGTTGCAAATTACGAAGCTGGACATAGTTTTCGTTCAAATCACTGGACTCACTTTGCGTAATCCCGCATTGTGAGCAAAAACCTATGGGGTGAATTAAACATTTCGATTGACCCTCATCAGTCACTAACGGAAAGCCATCAGGCTTCTTTCATGATGCACTAACATCAAGAGGTAGCTGAACGAGCCACCAACTCCATGGCAATGAGGTAGATCATGCTAAAATTTCATGTAAACACACGGCTGTCCGACGCCGAATGGGTAAACTTAGTTGACTAACCGACGGTGATCTCGAGCTGTGGTTACAATACAGCCTGCTGAAGGATTAGATTACGTTAACTGGGTAACTTATTGTTAAGATGAAAATGACAACCTACGAAGCCGGGTTAACTGCAATTTTTGCGCTCATCAAGCCATCAGTTGACATTGGTAGCCACTTCCGATTACGTTCAGTCTAGTCAGAGATTTAACGATTAAATCCCTGTGGTTGATTAATTTTCTGTTGTTACCATCGCAGTTTGCATCAAGTTAACTGATTTTAGGTTAGTTACCGACGGGAATAAATCGGAATATCCGAATCCTTAGTTAACGATGTGATAGATTTGATACTTTAGAAGGGATCCCATTTTGAGAACTCTTGTACTCGACTAGACTCGTACCAGTGAAACAAATAGTGTAATATTACAGAATAAACACTCTATCAGCCCAGTTATTAAGCCATGCCGGAAGTTTAGAAACTTCACATTCAGAGCCCAATACTGCACGCTTTGTTTGGTGGTTAAATGAGTAGATACGTGCAACTTCTACACTTCTAGCACAGCCTGGTAACTTAGCTGGGACAGCATCAGATGCGGTGAAGCGTGCTGGCCACACTGTCTTCCTTTGCTGATAGACAAACTTTACACGTAAGAGGCCAGTTACATGCAGCCTGCTCAGTTCTGATGTTTTGCTGCCTATCAACTGGGTATGTTTGTGTGATTGATTGCACTGAAAAAGTCTTCGGTAGAGAGTTATGATACTTACTGGATTAGTTGAACTAGCTGGGTACCGAATTCAATATTACCGATTCGCTGACACCTGTAGTGGGTTTCTTTGTTGAACAGAACCCAAACTGCTCACTTTGCAAACAGTAACTTGTGAAGAACACCCCATAAGCAAAAATTTACTGGAACCACCTTAATTCAGACGGAAACACAATGCAAAGTCACACGTGCTGTTTGACAGTGTGTGAATGCTTCTTAGCTTACTATTCGAAGATCAGTTTTAACGAGAGTACTAATGTTTGACAAATAAACGCTTGTAATTAGGAACCTTTTGGGTACCACACATTGTAGTGTTGATATCTGTCAAAATGGTGGATCCAAGGAGATCCCAAACTTACAAGGTGACCACTTCACGTTTAGTTATGTGGCACTTGCACCAAACGAGATTTTAGTCAGAGAACCGGTCAAAGAACAAGCCTCACTCAGTCTAACCAGTACGATCACTGATGTTAAACGTTGGAATGGACGACGTCTAAATGAGAGAGAAATTCAAGAGGATCGCAAAGAATGACAACTCACGTTAACTAAAGAGTAACAACGAATCTGATTGATAACAATGGACAAGTAGAGAATTATTTTACAGGAACCATTATGTCAATTCTACTTCCAGAAATGCGAAAACTGACCCGAAAAACGCTGGACGCAGAGACAGCCGACGATGTTATCATAGTTCTAACCTACTTCACCTATGACCAATTTGTGGCCACGCCTGAAATTGGGAGTAAATCAGAACAAATGTACTTATTTTCAGTAAATCGACCTCTAGTGAAAGCGTACACCCTGGAGACAGAAGCAAAACGGGACGTACATACACTGATCTATGACTTGGGTGGGAGAAATTTTGAAGTTTTCGTCATAAAGTTTGAAAGTAATGAGTGCAGTGTGTCAGAAACCGGTAGAAACATAATTTGGTGGTCGTGATATTGACCAGTATTTACTCGGCCAAGTTGTCAAGCAATTTAATCGCGTGAATAGTATGGATTTTTTTATATACAAAGATTCGTACGCCATTTATCGTCTACACAAACAATGTGAACAGGCAAGAAATGTGTCGAACGATGCAAAGGTTTTCACGGTAAAGCTGTAACAATTTTTCAGTCGTATCGATTCGGAAATGCAGCCCACGCATAGAGAGTTTGTTCAACTCATTGTTGACTTATTTATCTAGACACTGGACTCCGTCACCAAAATCATAACAGATGCTCATCTGGACAAGTCCCACATAGATGATGTAGTCCTGTTTGGTGAATCAACGTATATTCCAGTGATACGCACCTTAATACAGTTGTTTTGACGGAAAATCACCATGAAAAACAATCAGTCCAGATAAGGCTACGGCATTTGGAGCAACTAGACTGGCCGCTACACTTGATAGTGCAGCGTTCGAACAACAACTATTCAATTAATTATTTAGTATTTCTGGATTTGATTTCTTAGCCGTCAGGCATAGAACTTCGGAATGGCAGGTTCCACATGAGCGACACTAAGGTTCCTACCAGTGAGGGATTGAACTTGTAAAATTTGATAGATAATCAGAATGTAGCAGAATCCAGAGTTTATCAAGGTGACCGTCTAATTGCCATCAACAACCATTTTTTGATCACTGTACGATTGGTTGAAATTTGATGTGTACCTGCCGCGCAGATTCTGGTCACCTTCTCACTTGATTTAAGTGAAAACAGTATTCTGGTTGTGTCGACCAAAGAAGATGGGACCAATAACATAGAATGTAAAGATGTCAGTTTCAGTTAAATTAGTTTCACAAAAGAGAAAATGAAAGAAATGGAAGACGTTGCCACGTGCTACTCAGCCAAGAATGCAGCTCGAGGAAAATTGTGTCTTTTCTGAATCGACTTAAGGATAGGTGACAATGATTCTAAAAATACGGCAAATGACTTGGACCTGTATGAGGATAGCCCTGCAGAATCTTGTCCAAATGTGAGAATATTCTTTAGTGGTTGTCTGGCAGTAGCGTGAAGGAAGCTACGGATTATGACAGGAAGAAACTGAAAATTGTAAAACCTTATAGACCTATGATGAAAGATCATATGCAATAGACTTCATGTAGTTTGGAAACACGCTGTTATCTGCCGAATGGAGTTGATGATGACTGAATTATCCACACAGATGAAGAAAAACCTAAAATATCTAATTTGTGTGCACGTCTTTTGCACCGAATCTAAAATAATGTTATTCTAATGAGTGGTGAAAAAGTTTGGAGAGTGTTGCTTGTATCAGACATAGTGACGGTTGGGAAATTCACTGGAATGTCCTAATACCGGTCAAATGAAGTCACAGATTTGGTCATCGGTAAGTACTTTCGCGAGCCCTATCTGAGAAGTACAGTTTCACACTGTAATTACCACTCACCTTGCATACGAGACATTTTCGGAACAATCATTGACATGCTGCATTTTCTCAGAGTACTTGTAGGCAGTGTCCTGAGTTATGGATGTGCTATGGTCCGTATTTCACTAGTTACGGCTGACAAAACCATAATGACAATCATTCACGTGCACGGCGTACGCAATAAAAACATAAGATGTAGGTGATTATGAAATTCAACAGAGAGCGTGCACACTGCTAGGATTAGAAGCAGCGCTCATAACTAAACACAGAATTTAGTTATTATAGTTATACACACTCCCCCACTTCGACTCAAACACGAGAGAGCGAGAGAGACAACAACAAGTGTTTATTGGTGTTGGATGCATGCATCCAAGACTTATGGGCATAACTCGTATCAAGCGCTAAACTTACGAGGATTTTTGCCGGACCAGTTTACTATCATATTTGCCAGGGGATGTGGACACTAAAGACATCAGATTTTAATAGTTGTCTTGTACTTAGAAAACCAGCTAGGTGAAACTACAGGGTAAGTTGCAAACTGGGAAGCAGAACCAAACGGGAATTGTGAGAGAATGGAATACTCTTATTGTTCGGAGTACGTTCATTAGTGATACTTTTCCGCTACTTATATCTCTGAAGGGTTTTCCTCTTTTGTCATCGTTGTCTCTACTAGTAATGAAAATGATTGCATATCGCTGTTCAGTTCCTGCCTGAAAAAATGCCTGAACGGTTGGTCTACTATTAGAGACGCTCACTCTGCGACAGTTGGGTCACATGCACTGAATGCTACTTGGGTGCTTACCGCACCGGCTATTTATGGCAAAGCCCATCGACCATCAGGCGAAACAACGAGACAGTTAGCTAATGGATGTTCTGTTTAAGAAGACTTCAAACTACTGTTAAGAGTGAAGTCAGTGGGTAGTGCAACGTTTTGTAATGTGTCTTGATGCCACCGTTCCGCACTACAGCAGCCACTAGTTGAGGTCTTTTGGACTCTATGACTAAACTGGACACATGCCCGAAGGTTACTTGGCTAATTTTACTAACAGTTGCATTGGATTTTGCAACAGTATATTACCACCGAGATATGACGTTTCCTGGTTTGTCGAAATGCTACCTGATCCCAGTAGGCAATTGTGAGTGATCTGCAGGCCAAGCTGTATGCATCCGTTCTACCATCTCCTCAGTTGGGAGGGTTGTTCTCAGTAGTTGAGCCGCACTTACTGAGGTTAAGTAAGCCTGAGATGTAGGCGCTGGGCGAACAAGTCCGTTTGAAGCTCGTGCGGATTTATGCTTTGGGGGTAGATGGCCGGCTTCCGCTTACTGTACTTGTTGCTTGGATTAATTGCTCGGTCACTGTTGAAAGGTGTTTGAAACTCATCTTCGCTTGATAATAAAGGCTTTGTTGTAGTTTACGATGCACAGTTTTGCAAAAGTCAGTATGAGGGCTGAACAATGGGGAGGTGACCTGAAAATGTGGTTCAAGAACAGTGTAATATGTCCATAAAATGTAAGCACCTTTAGATGGCCCTTCGATAAAGTAATCGAGTTAATCTAAGTTGGGAATGCTAGGAGAAAGTGGCGTATAGAAAACACGCCTAAGGTCGAAGTGTTGAAATATACATCCGTTCACTGTTATGTGTGATTCATGAATGATGAAAGTGGATACATAGATTGAACCTTTTCATCCAGTCCTGTAAGTAAACAGACATCATACTCATTTTGTTTTACTCCTGTTAGAGCCGGTCCGTTGTGCATATGTTTCCACGACTGGGATATGAACTCCGGTCACACTTTCATCAGGCAACCGAATTGACCAGTGTGCTGCTGGTCACACACTGGACACGACTAAGTTATCGTATGCGCATACTCAGTCGTGGTAGGTTGCGAGCAATGGAAGCCGCCGTTACTGTTGACTTCTTTTGTGCCAGTGTTCTCAGCTTTTGACCAAGTTGATTTCAAACTGTGGAAGCAGGGGTTTACCACATGCTGTTACGTCGAACCCATGCCGAAATTCGGAAAACATTGGTCAAAAACCGCTAGAGTGCAGAGACAAATTGACGCACACGAAATTATTTTACACATTACGTAGGAATAAATTCCGGAACTTGTTTGCGCTAGTGAATACGATGGGTGACCCATAACGCTCCATTTATTTATCTGTACAAACCGCACATTTGCGAAAGATTTGTCACGGGTGGCTACTCTGGCAGCTGCACATCGTACCGTGTCAATTGTTAACAACTGCCCAAAGTGGCGACTGAAAGTTATTCGTAAGTTTCTTTTGGCAGGTTATAACAGTACTCGTTGTATGCTGTACTGCGCACTTTATCGAAGTTACAAAATACCCACAGTAACTTGCAGTATGGTCTAAAACATTCTTACTTATGTACAAGGTTCTGAACGAAGATTTACGTTAAGCTTGCCCACAGTAATCCTGAATCAAGCCTCAAGAACCATGAACACCATTGGTTCAGTACTATTCTGTTTGACTGAAGGTCATCAGACAAGATAGTCAGTCCACTAAGCCAAATGGCCCACTTTGACGTGGATCAAAACTGTCCGGTCAGGCCATTTCCAGTACATAATCATTGCTCTTCTCTTAGAAAATATGTAACAATCGCTTTTCATTGCGCTTCGAAAAATGTTGATAAAGTCGACCGAACTATCTTTTTGTGTTTGAAAAAACTGTCCCTTTTTCATTGTAGGGTCAGCAACGATGTACGTGTCATACCTCTGGTTCATCACTAACCAATTCGAATTAATAAAGAGAATGAGAATAGCGGCGTTATGAGCGAGTTGTGATACTCTACGTTCAACTATCTGGGGTTTTCTTCCTCAGGAGTGCTGTAATCGAAACCAAGAGTTACGACTTGCTCTTAACGTTGTGTTATTCGCAGTCTATCAATAACATGTAAAACACGACAGCTAAACTGTTTGACTTCATTCGTATCAAATTCGGTGTGGATATCTGATAATCCGAATATATGTTATTCATGTAGTTTTGATCATAGCAGCCCAAATGCGCTTCAAGTGCTGTGTGAATGTTTCACATTACAGGATAGTCGATGAGAAACGCTTAAGGTCAGAGTTGTGATGACAAACACCAATCACTGTTCAGTTTTTTTCGAAGCCAACTGTAAACGAAACAACTTGATCGACTGATATGCCTGTTCGTGTACAAATTGAAGGGAAAAAGTCGAAGAGATTAATTCAGTCATCAAGACTGTCAGGTCTGCAGAGACTTGCCGTGAATGCTGTGTGGTAGAAATGATCAAGGTGTAAGGTCAAACAAAACGGGTCTAAAGTAATTTCACTATAGAGGTTGTTTGTGAGAACCACGAAATAGGCAGCAGTGTCAAAAATCTTTTGTAGAGATAAACAGAAAATGCGATGACGAGTTCACACGAGAGGAATTTTTGAAGAGAATTCCAACTTCAAAACATTTTTTTGTTCGTCACGATATTTGGCTAACCGATATCATTTAATCTTTCTCGAGTGCATAACTGGTCCAGTTGAAATTCGATAGTGCTTTTCACTTGGCTAATTCTGAAAGGAATAGTTTCGTGTTTGATATGAGTCCTGATGGCTAAATTCGTGGGCACCGCATATTTAGCACTCGGGTGCATGGAGTTTTAGGAAGCCATCATTTCAGTGATAAAACAGTGAGCATAGATGTGGAACTAAATTAGTCGGCATTCACTTGGAGGTGTAAGCCTGAGTTGCCGCCAAACAATTTGAATGAACTGTCCAGCTGAGTTAAAAATACGCGACAGTTTGAAAGTGGTACTTAAATGAAAGCATACCTGTTGTAATTTTCGTCAGGAACATTTAAACTTACCTGTTGTTAATTGAACACTGCTAAAATGCGGGTTCAGCCATCCTTCGTATACACACATCTCCAGTCGCTCCCTTTAAAGAAGAAACATCGGCTCAGTGCCACTGGGGTTGTAACACATCAGAAATGTATATCGTTTATCGATAATCCATAATCTTTATATACTTTTGTACTTGATATCTGATTATGAAACTATACTGGCGACCTGGTAAGCAACGTCCGGACTAATCACACTCAGGTTAACCGAGTCTTTCTTACTTCAAAGAATGCTGCTAGTTATACACATATGGGTGGTCCAATTCTTTGGATAAGCGGTCATAACAGGGTGGCATCTTCCAAGTCTGGTAGAAATCAGGAAATGCAGTACCAACTATGCTAAATCTTTGTCCCCTGCAGGCTAATTTTAGAATTCAGGGTTATCGGGAACCAGGATAAGCTAATTATTGTGGCTCATCCGAATACGCTGGTAACCTTCCATTCTCGTCAACCCGTTGTTCTGACAAACGAAGCCAACGCAGAAAGCCGGCTTTGCTACTCGGCCTACAAGTCTGCAGTAGGTATGAGACATGATGCATGAGCTTGGGCGAATAGCTTTCCACTCCGGATGATCCATGCGTGTTCCTTTCGATTCGGCTTTCGTCGGATTTAGATTGGTTCACCTTCTTCGCATCGTCCCAGCATCTGTCACATCTTCGCACCATGCAGTTCATTGCCTGAATGACTCTGCAGCTTCTCTTTACCCGCCGTTCCGATCCACCGTTGATTTTTCGTATGCAGCACCTTGCGAAGAATTAGCTTAATGGAAAAGCACTTTGGACATGGTGGAACATGCATGCTTTGCATTGGTCCCTCATTTCTATTCCTATGGTTGCATGCAGCTAGTCATGATTAACATTCAACTCAAAAAATATGGAATACTAAGACTACTCAGTCTTTGTTAGTAGTTAGCTTTGAATAAATATTTTACGTCCCATCATAACCCTTGGACGAACTTTGTTTGGTCAGTCCCCGAGGAAGAATTGGGAGGACTGTGAATCGCTTGTTGTTAAGTGTATGAGCACTCTTCACCGAACATAAAGTGAGATCGGCAGGGAATCAGTCAGCTGCTCAATCCTTGATTTGATCTCTGCTGAATTTAATTCCACCCTTTCTGATCGCTGGAAAAATTCTTGTACGTGGAAAATATAACTGCTGTTCTGTTACGACATGGTGACCCTCAGTCCAGTTGTACTGTCTAGGAGTATGGTGGGCTCCTAGCAGTTTCCTATCGTGAGCATTCCCCTCATTCCATTGGGACTAACTCATTTATGGCCAATAAATGACGATTAAAAATTCCATTAACCCTGTTTGTGACCAGTTTTCATATTCGTTATCAACACAGCGCAACCATTTTCGAAGTTGAAGTTGTAATTTATAACGGAAAACAAAGTATCATAAGTAAGAGAGAGACGCTTGTAATTTTAAATAACTTTTGTTGATCAGCGATCGTGTGTCTGATGTAGGGATCCCGGCAACATCCATGCTCATGCACCTATCTGTTCTGAATGCAAACTTGTGTGTCTTCTGGAAAAAACGGTAGGAGCTTAGTGTCACTTCGTTCACGCGCACACTGCAGATGTCTACCTCTTCATAACGGTCCATTTGTTAGTCTAATCTTGAAGGTCCTCCAGCCTTCACCCTTTCGATTGTCGTCAAACATACCTGAGGGTTCTGCACAAGTTCCGCTTGGCGCGTTTTTATGTGCTTTTACGTGGACTGAAACCCATCCCTTATTTTCGTCCTCTCCTGTTGCTTGCTACTGTTGATCTCAAACTAAGTTGGATCTAACTGTTTTGTTACATGCACCTTCGTTTGCGAATAGCAGAGCACAACTTGTACGCGCAAACACTAAATTGTTGTTCTCAACGCCAGGAAGATTACGGACCAGAATCGAATGCAGAGAGAGTACGTATGCACTTTACATGACGTGTCACCAAAGAAAATGCCGCTGCACTACTGCCAACGATGTGAATACACAAGAACCTTGCAAAATAGTGTTTACAATCACTGTTCCGTATTTTCACGTACAATGCAATAGGTTTTGTGCAATAAACAGCTTCCTAGAACTAGAGGTTTTGCGGTCATGACACAACTCATCGTATTTCTAAACATTTGTGGTTATATGATTCATTCATGCATTTGTACGATTCCACACATTTCAGGAAGACATTCTAAACAGATGGTGAACGTGGGTCAGACGCATTCCCACTTGCCCACAAGAAGTTATTGTGGAATACCGGATAAACCAGTGAAACAGAGCTACCAGTTCACCTTGGAAGATTGTCTACCTGAAGCAGCTGATCAGAATCGGTACCTCCACCTCTCTTGATAGCCGGTATGCTCGTGTTAGAAGAACGGAACATATTTCGGTTATGACTTCACAGATTTCGTTGTATGAACTACATAATGTGATATCCGTGAGCTTGTTGTATTACAGAGGTTTTCAACTGAGTTTAGATAGCGATTGTTGGATGACCATACAGAAAAGTGCAGTTCGTTAGATAGGAGCCACAATTTTCATTGTGCGACATCCACGTTGGGCTTTGTTTTGTGGCACAATCATTCTAGTTAGAACTCGGAAAGTGAAGAATATGTTCAGACTTTTAAAGTGTGAAGCTACAACAGCTTAAATTTTACTTATCTCAATTATGCTTAATACTCTGAATGCATCAAAAATAATCGTCGATCGCCAATGACTGGGTGTTCTACCACAGCAAATCATCTCTTTTCTAAGACTGTGCTGATAGCACTTTCGTGTGTCAGGTCGGTTCAGGTTAAGTTTTCAGTATCCACTTAGATAATTAAATAATTACTGGGGCCGCCTTAAACTTAGCTGCATATATTCACGAGAGAGGGGAGATGACCTCCTAATCCTCCGGTGATTAAGTCAGTCGCAGCAGTTCATTACCCTTCTTAAGATTCCCATGGAAAAACCCAGCGCAAGTGCATATTTGTTACCAAAGAAATTGTTATATTGAACGTCAGCTGGCACACTGCTTCTTTTCCGTTTAAGCACAGACGATGGTCTCTTTCACTGGCTGGTAATCATCCGTAGAGATGGGTCTCTCGAGAATTACAGACAACATACTTTGAACGCAGAAACCGTTTACTCAGTTGTTTAAGGCTTCATTTTCTCTGCTTAAAAGCCGTTTGCAAATTTACTCAGCGTTGTATTTGTTGTCCTGACGAAAGTAAAAACGATATTGTTCAACTGATTGTCTGGCTGAAGTCGAAGTGACCAATCTTCGGCCCCGCATTATCGATCTACTAAGACGTGCACTTCCTCAGATGACATCTACTCACACCATTTTTTTCTCCTAACGCTGACATCATGTGTTCCGCCATTTGGATTCGTTACGGTGTACCTGTTTGGATGGCGTTATAACTATCTCGCCGTCAGTTTTGCAAACCAGTCTTTTTCAAAAAGCGTGAACAACCTTCAGAAAATTCGTGTGATATCAATCAATGACAACAAGTAAAACAGGCATTCTATAACTTAATACATTACCTGTAAAATAAAGATTGGCGTGTACTATCAACCAGGAAATAGACAATGCTGTCTTCAGAAATCCACATGACAATGATTATTGTCAAAATGTCAGTAAAACTTGTTGATTGATTCAGACAGACGTCTTCTTAATTCTGAAATCTGTTTTATTTGTTCGCCAGAAGCCTTGCAGTATTTTGACTGTTAAATTTCTGCTGGCGATTTGAGGTAATTCGTTCAGTAGCACGCACTCGACAATTCCAATATTGCTTATTCAAACAGCCGGATTAACGGAACTATCTTCTAAGTTCGAAAAACATCAGAAAAAGCGACCAAAAAGACTGAAATAGATACGGTACTGTTTGTCAGAATTACAATAAAGTTGCTATCACACCTTGAATGTGAACTAGTCGGATATATAAATTATCCAACAGAAAGACGTTCAGAATCGAGCAAACAAACACGTGTCCACAAATAGCCACCAATCAGCAGGAAATGAGCTCGTTGAAACAGTCGGTGCAGATAAAAGTGGGTGCGTGTCAAACAATACCGAGGAAGAAAGTTACGATAGATGAGCAGTGATAGTTACTAAAAAGGAAGACAGTCAAATTTGGGATCGGCTTTTTTACAAACAAATCAAACATGCCTTAACGAATTCCTCGCTGTGCATCATATCAAACACAAGACGAAAAATGTATCGGACGAATTTCAACAGATCTAATGTAGTGAGGATAGACTGTCGCACCATACTACTCACACCATTATGCAGTAGCAGCATGCATCGAAATGCTCGCGGGATAAATACGGGAAAGATACGGGAAGGATCATTAGAGGGCAGCATCACGTAGAATGGGTTTCGCCATATGACGGAACTGAGACATGGTGTCCAAAGTGACTGCGGCATCCTTAGACGAGTGTGGTGTGCAAATGAGTGTTTCTGTTCGTCGTCCCGTTGAGACGCATAAGTCGTGTGTTGGTTTCCCAAATAAACAACTTCTGTGCCATCCGCCTTCTGAGTTCACAACACTAGTACTGACTTTTGTGCGATCGGTTTTAGTAAACATTCCGTCTAACCTCAGTTTAGCTTTTAAACTTTTGATCACCTACCTATCGAAAACGGTAGTGTTCTAATCTCCTAAGCCAATTTGAACATGTCTACATCGTACGCTCTTCTGCATTGAATGGTAATTATTTTTTAATAATCGCGTGATCTGATATATTAGAACTGATTTTGCTGCTTAAGTGACTACCTGGAAATCATACTAAGATTTCAAAAAATCCAAACTATCTTTATACAGTTATTTCATATCAATCTAGCTTACAATTATTGTGGGAATTTGTGATGGCATTACAGCTTCGAAACTTGACCACCCAGATTTTAGGGTGTCAACTATGTTGAGATGCTAGGCCAATAATGACTGCGCTTAATCACACGTATAAACGTCACCAACGTGAGAGAATAAGTATATAGCAACGAGGGTCAGACAAGTTCGTTCTCTCAGTCGTTAGGCTTGCCTATGTTATGATGGTTGCCTCAAGTTTTAAGAAAGTCAGTTAAAAGTCTGTCTTAATGAAAAATCATTGATGATATCACAGCCGACTATTTTGAGGTTCAGGGAGGAAAACTGTTGGGTTAGCACCAATAAATAAAGACAGTCATCAACACGATAACCAATGTCAGTCATATTTGTCTCTTGAAGTGGAATTATCGTGATTCTGTGAATCAGCCACTGAGGACATTGGAATAGATGTATGCTACTCCGGCTAGATGATATGAAAGTTGTCATTGGTTGTCTGAGTCGTCTGCATAGTAAGGACAGTTTCTGAAATAGGAGAGAATTCATTCTGAGATTTATTTCCAATTCAGTTGCCAATTCGAAAATTTCAGTAGACACCCTGAGATTGATTAACGAGTTCAGGAATGTTCTGTCGTCAGCAATAAGTCTCACTCCGTCTATTTCTTTCGTTTTCACATGAAGGGTCGTTTTCTTTTGCATCCCCAGCTTCTCTTCCATCCTCTTTTTTCACGGTTGTGCGGAACTCAATCAGCAAATTTAACCGCTGTCGTTGATGTGCATGATACCGATGCAAACGCACGCACATGTGTGCGTATACATATATGTATACCTATGTATGTGTACATACCTACCCCTTGGCAACTGTGAAACAGATTTTACACTTATGAAGTCGCTTGTTGAAAGTGGATACCTACTGCTGAGATCGAGATGTGGACTGAATTAATGGTGCACGTAAGCTCGGATGTCTCTTGATAAAGTCTCTGTTTGTTCCCCAGCTGCAAATGGTTCTACTTCCTGTTCGTCATCACCAATCGCATCAACGCCAACAACACAGACTTAGTAGTAATACACTTTCTACGCTCAGCACTGACTTTGATGGACACCAGCGTAAACCGTTTGAAAAACTCCACTGGGGTAGTTGATCTGCTGGACTATTTGGTGGATCCAATACGAGACAGTTGGACGGGTGGGTGAATGAGTCTAAGTGTGAAATCTCCAAGCTTCCAGCGTGGCTTCGTAGCTTGGCTGCTTTGGAGTACGCTGTTTCCATCGTCGGCTGAAAGCTAAACAAATCCCGCATTTTTCACAACCGGTCTCCTTTAAACATCAACTTGATCGGTCACTGTCATCCTCCTTCTCAACATCATCGCCGTCGTTGATGGTCGTACATCAGTGGATAACATGGACCCTCAACTACAACACAACGCGGAGAAGAGAAGTATGAAACAAGTGGTCTGTCGTCTTGGTGTTCTATCTAGCCATTGGGCTGTATCCTTCATGTATTTCGAGCCATTTGTGATAGATTATGCTCCATTTATCATCTGACGAACTGTGACAGAGGAACACTTTCGATACAGATTGGTAATTAATTTTTAAGTTTTAATCCTCGAACAGTACGAGTTGCATTGCCTCCAGTCATCCGTCTAACAACGTTAATGGCATGTCATCATTACATCGTTTCTACTCACCCTGTAAAGTGTGGATTTTGCAATCCAGTCGTAGACTTTTAGTTGAGTGAATAAGGCGGACCTATTTCCTTCTTTTTATTCGCTGCGTCCTCTCGAATGCTTGACATTTTCACGACCGGCCCGACACATCAGAGGTGGGAGCGCACATAATGAGGGTCCTGGTCTGGTGAAGTAAACGTGGCAGACTTTCGTGGTGATGAGTTTGGGAATTTACACTTATGTGAATGCCTATTTGACAGATCAAGTTTCTCCTGTGCTGGCTCAAAAGAAGTTCACTATTAAACAAAACCATCTGGTGGGATAAGCCACTTCCGAACGGAGAAGGCCATGACAGAGGAACTGTTCAGTTGTGCTTGAGTAGAGGCTGACTTAGCTGATGTGGAAGAGATCTGTCTGTTCACGGTGAATATAAAGCACTAAATAATCTCAGTTTACTGGAAAAACAGCACCTTTTTACAGAGGAACGAGAGTATTTACGGCTACTATTAAGCGAAAGGCGTCCTCACGTTTTGATTGGTCAGTTTGTTGCTGTGTTGTTCCACGACCTTGCATCTAGCCCGTCGGCTGTTTGAACCAGATGCGCACTAAACAGCGGCCAATCGCCGTTTGTGATTGGTTAGCACTAGTCTGACCATAATTCCGTCGGTAACAGCTTGTGCGCGAGCGCTGATTGGCTTAGCCTTCTCCAATCAACAAACTCATTACATCCTTTCCTCCTTGATAAGTTTGTCCACTTCTCGTTCTTGAAGACTCCTCAGGGCTTGCATCACGGGTCTCTCCAGCGAAGTCCGCTCTTCCAAATACACACGATTTCTTCTCTTCACCGCCCCGTCCACGTCAACAGCGTATGACCTATGCCCACGATCACTGACCACCACACCACACGTCCACTGTCTCGGGTTCTCATGGGCACACTGGACCCACACATTATCTTCAGGTTTAAAGCTTTTAACTTTCTGATCTCCGCGATCACGGCACATTTTTTGTTGCATTCTGCGTCCTTATAGCCTCTTTTGAACATTTGACTTGTCTAATATATCATAATGTAATAGTTCAGATGCCACCGACAATTTTGTTCGCGTCTTCTTCCCAAACATTCGCTTCGTCACACTGTATCCAATGCTCTCATTCGGTATTTTTCTTCTTTCCAGAAGCATTAGGCATGGACCTTTCCTTGACTCCTGGATAAACTATAATGGTCCTTTGGCAGCCCTAACTGTCGCTTGGGCCTTCCTGTTTGACTGACTGTGGTATGGGCTGCTTGTTCGATGCTGAAACTCTCGCTCATCTGCAAAACGCTTTGAATTCCGCGCACACAAACTGAGGAACAGTATCAAAGAAAAACACTCTCAGTATGCCATAGCGAATGAAGTAAGCAAGTAGTCTGTTGACGACTGCAGCTCTGGTGGCACTGCTTAAGCAGTCGATTTCAAAGTGGTACGAGAAACAGTCCACCGTAACCAGGTCCTCTTCCCCTCCATGTGTGAGTAAATCAGCCGCAACTAGTTGCCAGGGTCTTTCCAGAAGTTCTGTCAGCAGCATGGTTCCCTTCACTTGACATGAATCGTGCCTTCTGCACTGTTTACACTTCGTTATGTACTCTTTTATCGTACTGAACATGCCTGGCCAAAAGTAAAGTCCCTTTGCTCTCCGAACACAGCTGTTTGCCTCAGCATGTGCCACATGGAGTCGTTTGATGAGATTCTGTTGCAAATCCTTCGGGATGGCCATCCTCGCTCCTTCGAAAAACATTCTTTTTTTCTTTCGCAAAGTGATCGCGGTTCTTGAAAAATACTACCAATTCTTCAGGCAGATTCTTTTCGTCCTGCGGCTGGCCATCCGTCATAAATCGAGTCAGTATATGAAGTACTTGACCGATGCTGTCTAATGACTGTAACTCCTGAATTTTGCTGATTAGAATAGACTGGGTGGAGTATTGATTTGAGCTTTGACTGTACTTCAAGAACTGGCATCGTTGAAATTTCTTCATGTAACAGTTCACGCTACGTTTCATTTCTGGCCAGTGAGCACTTGCGCGTTACTGTGGACTGAAAAAACTTCCGTTAATTTGTGCCTCTGCAAAAGACATGATAGATATTTGGAGAGCATTTCTGAATGCAATATCAGTAAGAAGCATCATCATGCATCAGCGCTTCGAACACATTGGATGCACTTGTAGGAACAGTTACTGGTCTTTATTTGGCTGATAGGCTGCGGCGACCACCCTCGAATAGAGGAATTGGGTCGGTCATTGCCAAACTAGCGGGAAAGACACCTTGTTTGAGCGAATCAATGAATAACATGTCCAGAGGGCTGTCAGGCTGTTCGGTAACTTAAGGCAAGGCGAAAAGATAGTTTCTATCCATCCCAAGTGGGCTGGCGTTGAGGTTATATAGTTTGGCTAGCACAGCTAACGGAGACGTGTCTACCATTCACATGAGCTCTGGAAGGACGACGGATCGCAGGGTTTTCGAAAATGTAAAAGAATGTGTGAAGTTGTTGTAGATTCAGTGTCGGTACTGGTAAATCCTGACGGACCTATCGGCTGGAGAACAGCCACTTCTGCTTCGCAAATGGAAGACGCAAAACGGGGCAGGCTTTCGGAAATTAAGAAAAATCGACTCACGATCCGTTGTTGATAGCGGAAGCTGTCTTCCTGAATCAGAGCAATATATATGTAGTCGTAAGCAACCGGTTTTTTTTTACTGTTTTGTGTACATATTGATATAACAGCATTCGTGTACATACATAATATTCCCGTCTGCTTAAGATCACATGCGTCACTTGGTTATGTCGACTTGTGTACATGATTATGGCTAGCACTGTTTATGCTAAGGTTTTCCAACAATTGTGAAGTGTTTGCTGGTAAACCTACATGTATAATGACAACCGGATGATTGAATATGCTGCTAAGGAACGATCAGTCGTTACTGTGGATTGGTGACCGGGACGATAGGTATGGACGCTAGCGATCGTTATGATGGTTTAATCGTGCATACCAACGTTGCGATGAGCATATATGCGTGCATGTTGAGGCTTTTTGCTTGTATTTGAGTATGTTGGTTGCTGTGTGAGAAACGTATGACAACACACTCAATCACCTTCGCTTGTAGGCATACACACAGACACGCTCATGCTGGCAGTCGACTGTAGTTTGTAAACATATGTTAGTGTTTACACTAAAGAATCCAAAGATGAAGAGTGTGTTTGCTAGGACACAGCTTGCACGTGATGATCAACAGTTTGTTTGGTATCCCTGAACGCACGCAACTAAGACTATATTTGTCTGTTTTATGTTTAGGATAAACTGAATCTGGTTAGTACGTAGGTGGGTTTTCATGTTTTAATCCACTTTGGAACCGCCTTGAAGATGATCTGATGCTTATGAAGTACAGTAAAGGTATTTTATGCTAAGTGAAATTAACTTCGCGTCTATAGTGCATGTGCTCTATTTTCCAATATTTTACCTGAGGAGATTGAGTATGCCTAAAAAATCATTCGTAAATATCGGTTGTCTTCATCGTCGTTATTTTAATGTTCACATTAAAACTGGCTCAGTTTGTACACACATTTCGAACCATGCCTGATAGACTGTGTTCCATGTGTCATCTGACGGAACTTGACGGGGAGGCACTTTCGACTGAGGTTTGTACTCAGTCTTTCAGTTTTGATTCCTTAATGGTGCGATCGTCTTTCATATCATTCCGATAGTTTGATTACCGATTGAGAGGTATAGTGATACTTGTGTGAAAGTTAGATAGTCTCGGCCTACTACCTTGGGACCGGATTTTACTCTTCTGGTGTATCAGAACACACCAGCTAGACTCCCATGCTAACTACTGATCGATGATTGTCCGATGGTTTGAAGATTAAATTTTCTGCAGGTTTATGCCCAACCTTAGCGTCCAGTGCCAAGGCGTCTTGGAATAAGGTACCAAATCTATTGTAACTCTAAAGCGATACTGCCTGACTGCATTACATACGCATGCACAGGTCTGCTCAAGACGAAAACCAAAGTGGTTTCATCCACGTCGAGCATCGTCTAACGAGTATTAAAACTGATAAAATCCGACACAAATAAGATAACAGATTTTGTTTAGTACAACTACCCTTACAATCGCACTTTATACTGCTTTTTTCTGATTTCTGTCAGCTTTCATTAAACTAAGTCCTCACAAGATTCCACAGCAAACTTAGGGAGCTGTTCATGTATACAAATAACCGGTATATTGGCACGTAGGTAGAACAGTTTCCAACAGTGACTTCCTCACCACCCTCGATTATGAATTCTTTCGTTTGTTTGATTGCACGAAATTTTCTTTAAACAAGAACAGCTCTTTCCTCGGCCTAAATGAATGAATTATGTGAGCCTTTTCTTTCTAGGGAAGGTGTGTACTTTACTTGTACTGGAGGCTTCCGTTTAGCAATTCTACAGTACAAGGAGATTCTAGTTGTCTAAAGGTTAGTCTCCCCGAACACTAAGATATTAAATAATGCGCAGCAATTGGGAAGCTTTCAGAAAATGTAGAGAAGATAGACTAGGGTCACAAATGGACGATGGAATTCGGCCAAGGTTAATGGTAAAGTGGACGGAGAAGGAGATTTACGCGTATAGAGAGGTGGTTGTTAATGTCGGACTGCGATAGGACAGATTGAAATCTGGTCAGAGAAGTGGAGTGCCCTGCTGTTCTTCTCAAAGGTAACTGGTCGAAAGTGAGGCGTATTTGAATTCGAAAGCCGCGGTCAGCTGTGAACTGTGCTCACCCATGACAGATTTTCAGATCCTGTGGTTCTTCGACTAGTCATCAACTGAATGCACCATTAGTTTGGTCCGCCTCCTTAGGTCACAAGCCAGTCAGCCTAGCTGTGATGACACCAATGCGAGACACAACTCAGGTTGACCAGTAAGTTGACCTTCACACTTTAGTCAGCTATCGGAGCGACGTCACCGCGGCCGGTCACAATGACCGGTTTCTGTCCGCCAGACATGCACGAACGAGTGAAATAAAACCGGTGTTTGTGCTTACTTCAACCTCAAATGTGGTATGGGTTGTGTATCATCCTACGAATATTGTCAACGTTTGTCCTGATCAGCGAATCATAGCAGAAACTGTGAATGCACAAATCGACTGTACAATAACTTTGTTCACGATGACCGAGCACCTGAAAATGGTCGCTGATGGTAGCAACTCGAGGGTTGATTTATCAAAATGTGAGAAGTCAGATAGACGTAAAGTTCAAGCGGTGTATGTTCGGACGGTCTACTGCGCATGGTTGAATTAAAATAGTTGACATCAAGTGATGGGCATGTGTTTGAAATTTAAGACACTAAGTTCCTTTGGTCCAGTTCAACAATAAAGATAGAAGACATAGCGGGAGATATTTTATGTAAACCCTATCGTTATTATTCGCACACCCTGGGTATCTCGCGAGGTATATCTGAAAATTTCAAACGAACATTAAAAGCAGTTGTTAAATGTTAACCAGGTAAAGTCATTTTGTATTACTAACACCAAAATTATGAAGTATAAAGAGAATACAGGAGTGGGTTAATCACAAAATGCAAAACGGTTATAATTTATTACAGAACATTTGAAACCATTGGTTCCCTTGAGCAGTTTAAACAAATCAGTTAGAACACAAAAACTGGTAGATGCAAGCATTTCGTATTGACTCATCACTACCAAATTTACAATAACGGGGACGGGATTATTTTTACAGCGAACGACTAGAGGGCTGGATAATCAATAAGCGGGTTAGGATAAGTCATTAAGTCCAGGGAAGGGTCAAGTCCATGAACAATTGTTCCTGAACACAGAGAGCTGGTTTGAGTCGATTAATTGCAACTGCTTCAGCTAACCGTAAGAATCTCGGGTTAGAATGACGTAACAGGATTCTGAATGCATTAGATGGATCGATAGCGTAATCGGTGATCAGGACTTGTCTAGCGACTGAGGAACAGAGCCGTAAATTTGAGTAATACAAAGACCCACGAAACGAGTGTCACTGTCTATGATTTTCGTCTTACGTGAATCATTGCAGGTCAGTGGTGTGGAGGTATCCTTTGAACCCCAATCAGGATGCCGAGAACACCCTTCTGAGGCAAACTTTGATGGTAAGCCTTCATGCAATGAATGTAGGTTATACGTTGGTTACTAGACAATCGTTTTCAGCTTCACCCAACACATAGACACAAAACACGGAGCAGCATATGTAGAAAATATCTTAACCAAAAAGGCTTGCACAACGCGACCGTTACTCTCAGTGGCAAGCGGAGTCTACCTGTGTACAGCCGGACCAGAGAAACTCCACACTGCTATTGTTGTGTTCTTGCCATACGTTGTTAATACTTTCAATGAGTGGTTGACCGAAGACAAACACTCTGAGCATTGTGCATGCGTACGAACATGGTTTTGCAACACCCTGAAAGGACTGCTCACTCGATTCTTCAGGGAGAAATAGTCATCACACAGACGCTACAAGTGGCATAAGTTGACATACATCATACTGACTTTGACCATACACTCTTAGAACATTCGACAATGCTGACCCAGTCAACAAGGTAGATGAAATTCCCGATTATTTTCAACAGGATCGAGTACCAGCCAGCCATGCTACGACATGTAGCTGAGTGTAAAACTCAAGCCAGACAGGTGAACTAATCCAGATGAAAGCTGTCACAAGCCAAAATAATGTGAAGTGTGTAGGCAAGCGTTTGACTTGTTTAATTTGACGTGTCTGCTTCTCTATTCACTGGTCTAAACAACTACGATATGACCGATCCGTACAACTGAGGTAACACACGAATGACTAAGTGATCCGTTCAACTACTTTTACTGTTGAAATTGGATAACTTCTCTTTGGTTGTGTGTGCCTCAAACTTTAACAACTTGCCTTGATGAAATGAAATCAGCATTGCTGTCAACTTTGGCTAAAGTCGATCAGTCAGTCTGTACTTTCGATGTGTTTTATCTGCTTCTCCTTAAGAAGGTCAAAGTGGTTATTTTGGCTACTTCCCTTCTTCGTAGATTTACGCCTTGCTTGGCGTTGGTGACTGCACGAAACAATTCATGGACTTAAGCAACTCTGGCCCCATCATCCTGTACATGTTTGGTGATGTGACACGTGATCATCCTGGACACGCGCCCTTGGGACGCAGACTTTACACCTTGGCACTTGATGTCGGCCTACTCAACTGCGAAAGCAAAATAAGTTTGGCAAAGACGCATTTATGTTGCTGTAAGCATGAGAAACGAAATTCGAATTAAGAAGTCGGTAACTATCGTGTAGTATGTAGAACTGTTTTCCCTTCTCTGACTCAGGTAGTTCAGGCAGAAAAAGAGTGCAAGTTGTGGTGTCAAGGTTAAACAAGGTCTTCAGCTTTGCACTATTCTGTCAGTTCTCCCATTTTGTAGAGAAGAAGTCAACAGATCAGCTGCGCTTATAAATTCGAAACAAGAAACGCTGATCTGTTTGTTCAAGTAATACATTTCCGAGGTTCATCCAGTGATCACTGAGAAACATTCTACGCGACCAAAGATGTTAAAGAAAAATAACTTAAACAACACTTTAGTGCATTCTTCTGGCAGTTACTGGAACCAGAGCTTGTCGTATCGTGTCGAACCAAAATGCACAGATTGGCGCTTCTTCTACATACTTCGAATCGAAGTCGTTGACTATATGAGACACAAGAAAAGTTCCAGAGCAGGGTGTTGATACTGTTGACAATGCTGTCGGGCTGGACAATTTATGATATACTTCCGTAAAACAGTTAGTGACGGAGTGAGTACATCTGCATGATATACCCATCTGGAATGCATGGGTGTGCTACGAAGTATCTCTGAATGGATAGCTGAACGAAAAGTTCATTAGAACCCTCACGTATAAACGGGGCAACAAGTATCGTATAGTAGTCGCATTCACAACATATGATAGTGCCACAGTGGACTATGTTTAACAGGAAGACGGCAAAGCATAAAACATGCAGAACCCGTAACATAAGGAATGTACTATGCTATTCATGTAGTGAACAATTCTGTGAACCCTGCAGCCCGCGGTCGATCTAGCAGATGCGATTCACCTAAAACCAGTGGTGCAGATTCATATTAGGTTTTGATTCTGTATAGTCTCGGAAGTGACTGGTGACGCGTAGTCCATGGGTCATGTATCTCTGTCAAACGTGCGCCACAGACTGATGCTGACGGAGCAAGCGGTTGAAGCCTTATATCTTAAATGGTGTTAGTAATTCAGTCTGTCCAAATAGTAACCATTGAAGTCACCGGAGAAGACGATGTTTTACTATTATAGTAAACAGGAAAACAGAAAAGCAAAATGATTGGAACGAAACTCAATTGTGATTTCCCACGGAAACATCAATTGTACGGAGCCAGTAGTCTGAGCAATCCCTGGGGTCAGATGAACACTAAACAGTGTAACTAGCGCTATCCGAGGTAATACGGAGGTCGAACAGGAAATGGTATCAACGTATGAGAACGGGTTATTAAAAATGATTTAGCCACTGCACCAATAAAAAATCAAGATAGAAGTGAACTTTTAAAGATTGAACTGTCCATTCGACGCCAGAAGTGTTTAATGAGCCAATAAGAAACCGGAAATGGCTCTAAAGGTTAGCAAGACTATCATGGAACCGTCCAGATGTTAAATCCAGTGGGAAAGGGTTATTTGTGAGATTAGTGTGAACAGAAAGACGTAATTCATGAGGGAACTGGTGTAGACGTCAAATGTAATTATTAACTAGATAACTTCGTGTCCTTTGCTCATCGAAACCGAGGCCGTTTCTCATTAATGATGCCATCATCTCGATTAGAAAATATACCATTTCAACAGTGTATGTTAATGTGGGGTCGAAAAAAGTGGAGGACGGAAGAGATTGCGAAACATAGCAAACCATAAGGTCGGTTATCATTTCACTTTGAAAAATCACAACTTGAGATCAACAGCCTGCGAGCACACTGTCATAACAAACTTGAATGAATCAACCTCAAGTCAACAAATAATCTCAAAGAACTTTGCTGTGACCAAGTCATTATTTGATTCACTTGTTTCACCTCATGTTCAATGTAGCCGCCGTTAGTTGGTGTCGAACTGACAGTGGACGCTTATATGAAGCTAATATTGTAATACTGAGGTATATAACATCGAACTACACGTTACGGAGTTTTTGTTCATCGAAAGTTGACAGCCTGATAGTGGTGGCTTATAACTCCGTGTTTATGGCAGATAATCCTTTTTGAGTTCACACTATCGCGGTAGTTTAACACCTAGCGGTTAGTCTAGTTTCAAAAGTGACTGTTGATGTAAGTGCCATTCTGTCTTCATTTGCTACCTCAGAGAACACAGTGATTGATTAGGGCTCACGACAGTTCAGGGGAAAACAGATTGTGCAGTTTATATTTGGAGATTCACTTTTATTGGCCCTTTCAAATCACCTGTGCCGTACATATCAACCACGGAAAAGAATGCAAATTCGTACATTCTGTTTTTATTGTGATGTAGTTGTTTTCCATGCAGCTTGTCTTCCACATGATGCAAATGTGCTGTAGTTTAAATTTCTGATAGGCAGCTGAAATATGTGAACAACATCTAAGGAGAATTTGCCCGTCATGGTCAGTGAATGAAGAATGTAATCCAGAGACTGTTTGATCATGCGAGGAGATTGATTTCGTCCGTTCTACTGTTAATATGACTACGACGAAGTAGACTGCTGAGTGTAAACAACTCATAACCCAAATACGTACAGATTGTACGATCCCCTACGAAGACGTTGGGCAACACGTAGCGATAAACCATTGATCCCAAATAATCATAACAAGATTGGATCCTAATGCCACGACAGATCGTCCTCGGGGAATGAGTTACATTTCGATGCCGAACAGGATAAAAATAAACTATAATTACATGATAAGACATTCATACCCGAAAGAGCTCTTCCAAGCAACCAGCAGGTTCAAAAAAATGAGGCGAGTCTACCTCCAAAAAGGGAATGCACGCATCACTCAAACAAAGTCCAATGACCGGCAGCTGCCTATTCGCACAGCTGTCAAATTGGCACGATAAAACAAAATCGTCTAAGTCAGGGTCTAAATAACTTTCAGAAACAGGTGAGGTTGAAGGTACAGGGATAAACACTTGGGGGTTGGGGTTGGATCGAATTTTCATATGATTTTACTTCGAAAGCCGATACACAAATTCCTCCATCACAAGTGATCCTCTGAAACTGATAACCGGACCAATAAGGGTGTTGTCTCAGTACACGAAAGGTAGCAGGTTCGATCACTATCGAGATTACTTCTACATGAGTAGTCCAAACAAGAACGAAGCCCGTCGTAGCATATCGGTTTCAGGGCAAAAATCAAAAGCGTTACAAACACCATTTCGAACTCTTGCGTTCGTAACCAGTGCAAACTGGCAATTCGAGGTGGAATATATCTGTCCACAGTAGCTGGGTGTAAACAATCCATAAATCAGGTACTTACTGACTGGTTCATTGAGATCTCCGTCTAAGAGCCAGAAGACTTCTCCGTTGGTGTAGTTGAGTCGTGTCGACGGATATTTGAAAAAACCTTCCATTAAAAATGAAGCATATGAACCCGCACGTGAAGGCTGATTAGGTGAGTGTCCAGGAAAGCCGCCTACACCACAATTCCTTCTTAGTACCACAGCTGTGTGAACACTGTAAAAAATCAGTGACTTCCAACTCTACTTAATTATAAATATTTTTTTATTTTCAGAGAAGCCAGTCATTATTTACCGCGGCCTAAGGAAGAACTGCTGCCTTCTCTAGTGGTCAGTAAATCTGTCCGTTTTTGTACAGTTGCGGAAGTATCAGTATATCAAAGTTAATTATGTGAACCTAGTGCAAGAAGCTTGGATATCAAAATGCATGAGAGGTGCAATGGGGACCCATTAGCAAGGTGTATTCATCGATCACGAAACGCTAATTGTTTCATCACCCATAGATCACCGAACCAGACTGTTTTCATTACTTGCGGGTTTGTTAAACAACTACCACTGATGTGTTAACATGTACGGAAGTATTGTGATGGATTAACGAGAGCCCACTATTTGCACTGGGGAACAGTTCATGTTCGGCTGCCTACGCTAATGTATACGGAACGATGTGTCTTGTTAATCACACATCAGAGATGGAAGAAAACATATGATGGGATGTGTTGGGATTATGTCTATTTTTATCTTTCACAGAAGTAGAAGAATGTACCTTGTCTACAAGGAAGGACAAACACTGGACAGGCGTACAACCACATCAAATGTTATACACTCAAGATTTCGGTAGCCTAATGGGTTGCGTTGGCCACTTTCTCTGCACACAACGCTGGATGGTAGGTACGGATCAGCACAGTTTCGTCAACGATAAATGACATTATGTCACGGCATTTTGCGTGGGGCAGTTTGACCTAATATGGCTACCTGGTATCTGACAGTCAATAATGTGTGAGCGGCAGGCGTACCAAGTCGAAGCGCCTTGCTCTCATTTGTTTTCATCAAGTCGGATACGTTCCGTCGATAACCAAAATACATTTCAACTTGATATACAGATTGGGAATAACACAACGTTTCGAGCAAGTTGTAATACTCTACGTTTCNACTATTCAACTTCATTCGTACTACATTTGGTGCGGATATCTTACATTTCAACTTGTTATGCTCGTGCAACTGTAACTTCATATGGACTGACACACAAGTTGGAGAACTGAATATATAGACGAACTACTTTCGCGATTATGAGGAACTAGTCCCTTGGTGGTTCGCACCAAGCACAAGTTGGCAGCAGCTTACTTATGAGATAAGACAGGTTTCAATCTGTGTTTGATTTCAGTTACCGCTGATTGTTTTTGAACCGAAGAAATAAAATTAAACATTTCTTTTGCATCGTCTGACCTATTCAGCTCGATGTAAGTCTTAATGTGTTTCTTAGGACTGCCATTTGATGGTAACGCTGACCTTTGTATTTCTCGTTCCCTGCGCAACTTATCAGAAGTCCAAATCAGACTGACTGTGTGACACAGGGCCTTGGAGGAACCACATTTTTATGCACTAGGAACAAGATGGGAGAGTTGAAGACATCGACCGTCCCTTCATTTATTGTAAACTGAACGTTGTAGCCTGCTGTCCGCACTCTGGTGATAGGTACGAAAAAACTGAAATGCTTTTCTGTTGACTTCCACGAGTAAAGTTTAAGTTTGGATGAATATTGTCAACATATTTGGGAAACAAACCATATTGATCAGTATCCGTAGAAATTCACATGTCGTTAACGTATCGCATGTACACTAGAGCACTGGCAATGTTAACATATCTTCGTTAATCAGTTATCCCTAAACTATGCTCAGTTGGTTTAATGGAGACAGTTACTTCAACCTAACTAAGCAGTCCTGACGACACGGTATTTAACTGGATTGAACAAAGTGATTCTGTTTATTCCCTTTTCGAAATACCGAGGCGAGCTGAACACTATTCGCAAAATATTCGGAGTGGTCATTCGGATAGGATCATTTGATTGTGCCTAATGTGAAGCATTCGCATGGTGGTTAACAGGCTAATCTCACAAGCACGAGGGTTGGAATACAAATTCCGGTCCGGATGAAGATGTACACTACTGACGAGCCTCAGAAAGGGTGAAACTTGAACCTGGTGCTTTCTCTCAAAGTGGGCTAGCCCGAAGGCTTATTTGAATGTGAGAGCTGCGACCAAGTGTTGATGGTGTTCAATTTGAAATAATCGAAATCCTCGAATCCCTATACACATTCCTAAAGGGGTGCTCATTAGCGTTAGATCTGGTTGAACGCCAATGGTCATACCGTTTGTCTGCTTGTATTTCAGCCTACTGAAATTAATGTGATTTTTTTACGCACACTGAAACAGGACATGGGGAATTTGTGTGAAGTGTTCACAGTGCAATTCTGATTGGATTTAAGTTAACAAATATCTAAATGTCTCACGAAATGGAACATTTAAGAAAGGAGAATAGACGAAAATAAAATACACTGGTTGTACAGTCACCAAAAGATTTTGTCAGTGCAAAAGAATCTTTCAAACAATATGAAGGCAGCATTGTAGGTGAGGCCTAAAATGTTTAATATTCAGCGAGTGACCTTATGTTAGGTGGAACTCGTTATGTGTACCGATCATCCTGAATGCTTTTTCGGCAATTGGCTCTAATTGTTTATGCATTTCAAATGTAAGTTAGTGCAACATATTAACTGTATGCTTTTGGTTTTCTAGCTGAAGTTCGAATCAAACTCACATCTGTTTGACGAACATTAGTCTGACAATACATTTATGCTTTTTAGAACGTACCTGATTAGTTCACGGATGAGAAATTTAATTGATTGTTTATTAAGTAAACTATTCATTCCGTACATTCGGACTTATTTATTTCGTACAAAAACACTGAGATGCAACAAAAGAGAACAAACTGAAATCCAGGTCACATCAGCTTTGTACTCCATAAAATTAGTGGATTGTATAATTTAACACCTGTCTGCCTTTCCGCTTTTGTTGAATTGTTATCCATTACGACGGAGTGCTCGGCTGTGTAGTCGTGTAGGTGGATGTACATAATGACCAAACAATCACATTTATAGCTGCACACCTTCTGTCTTATCAGTTTGACAATAATCGTTAGTCATATTTGAAGATCAAGTTGGCTTGGTCTCGACCAGCTTAAATTACTAATGAGCTTTGCCCATGTCCAGGCAAATAACATGATGTGACAAGTCAAAACAAGTGAGATATAAGTGTTTACGTTGGATTTTTGGATTGCGCAGCTGCACACCAGTTTAGCTTTTACCGTCATATTGGTTTGTTCGGATACACTCATATTACTGTAAGTTGTTCAGGTGTGGACAATACGTATTACTAATACTAACCAGTTTTGTAGCCAGCTGCATGTCAGTACCTCAAGCAGAACGGTCTTTTTTTAAGTCTGGAAGCCACTCACGATCCACAGCACTTCTTAATTTTAGTTGTAATGTTTCTCAGCGTCGGTGACTCATGGAATAATCCATACGTATTCGGGTTAAGAGTGACCGATCCACTTCATATAGTCAGGCTATTGTGGGGACTGGAACTGAGCGTATCCAGCGTAATTGCCATTTTTATACATCAATGCACGTCTGTGATCCACTGAGTGTTCATATTCCGTGAAATTTAAGAAGGTGGCTCTCCTAAGTAACGGATAATCCTATCTGATTTCCCTGTCTTCTGTGACTAGTTTCCAATCATTACAGAATGGTTGTCTTTTTTTGTGGAAACATTTTAGACAGGCTGTATACTGATATTACTGTTCAACAGATCGAACCGAGATACCGCAGTCTTCTGGCATTTGGCATCTCATTTGGTGTTAACATAAGCTGATCGACTAACCCACACCTAGCTGTCATGTCAAGCCCGAAATCAATTAACAAACTCCGTAGTTAAGTCCGTTAGGTTGCCAATGGCCCTTGATGCACAATTTAAAGACTGTCATCCGGTTAACTGGTTCACTACGTGTTTGGACTAGTCAGACAGAGGCAACCTAGGTGACGTTTGAACCGTCAACCATCGTGCTAAGAACCGAAACCCATTTCTGCAGTCAGTCGTTGAATATTGGCCTGAGGGCGGACAGAGAATTTTAAATCCCTAGCATCGCGGTTGCAACTGGTGTATACTGGATCGGCCAGCATTCGGCTAGCTGGATCAATTTACACCCAATCAATTGCTGTGATTTGTGGGTTGCGCAACGAGACTGTACGTTTTACCTCGTTGCATCTCAGTGTTCCTTGAACTCCGTATATTTCCTTCTTAAGAACGAGCCGTTTTGATAGGAAGACTTTTCCAAACGTAGTACGCTAGTTAAGTCAAAGTATATAGTGTATTTGATGTTTACTAACTTAACGTTTTTTACACAGCGAATTCACGCCCAGAAGTAACTAGCGCATCAGGAACTAACACCAGATAGAGAGGTAGACGGAGTTCAAGAACACAGTCATACACGGATAACTTGAAAGACGAATATCAGAGGTACCGTTTTAACGATTTCTTCCATCCACCCAGTCTGAGTGGTCGTCTTTTAGTCAGGACAGCCGGATTGTTGAAACGAATCATCAGTAAATAGGCAGATGGCACTCATACGAGCTAGCAGATGCATCTTGTTCCCCTTAACGACCATGCGATAGTTTATTGGTTGACAACTGTGTTTCCTGTTTCAAACACACCTTTGATTATAGGTGGAGTTGAGTTCGACTTCAATATGGGAAACGCTGTACCGACAACCTCAAGCTGTATACTATTTACCCTAGGGTGTTTTTTAGATCTAG
Organism: Paragonimus westermani; assembly: GCA_008508345.1. Classification (NCBI taxonomy): domain Eukaryota; kingdom Metazoa; phylum Platyhelminthes; class Trematoda; order Plagiorchiida; family Troglotrematidae; genus Paragonimus; species Paragonimus westermani. The sequence continues at coordinate 41,331 of QNGE01003940.1, forward strand.
CAAACATGTCCTTGAAACGTAGTGCTCACGAAAACATGTGTACATCACGTGGTGTGGCCTAAATATCTTGGTCTCTATTCCCAACGTTGTACTATACACAGCCCAATCGCGTTTACTCACTGTATTTATCAAGGGCAAACTAGAGTCTTATTCACGTTCAAAGATTGCTCATAATCTTGAGTGCACGAGGCTTCTTCAAACTGTTCTTTAATTTGCTCAACCAAGAACCTATAACCGATATAACCTTCCTATATCTTCATATCAATTAAGTCATGAATGAGTTGGGGAGCGAAACCTAATGGACCGATATCACCACGTTTTCTCTCTGTTGAAAACTTTTGCATATGAAACACTTCCTCACAAGTTCTGTGCAGACCACAAGCAGATGCTTCGAGATATCAATCTAGGCTGAGAGATGTTTGAAGTTGGACAAAAGTGATCACATACCGTATTTATGGTTCCACGCAATGGAACGTTTGTGAGCAAAGAAATGTTGAGGTATCGAAATGTTCAATGCATAGATCAGTTCATGAGTCTTTCACAATGTGAATAAGTAGCCTTTGACGAACGACTGTTTTAATGTCAGCCAACCACCTGGTTTCAAGCTAATCTCGGTTCAGGCTGACTGATTCATACAAACGGTTTGAGGGGAATCGTTGCCTACTGAGAACTAAACTTTTAAAATAGGAATCGGCTACAAAGAATTCCCGCAAAATTAAACCCAGCCGATTGACTACGGTAACTCTATCATTTTGGCTTAATCTCTGTTCCACAGCAAGAAAACGTGCAATTTCAGAAACGTTTCAGTCGACCAGATTCTAAAGATGACCGAATATTGTACAAATCAACTTGATCGAAAATCAACTCAATGGTTGCTCTCAGGGAATACACATCTTCACTGGCTACGTCACTAGTTACCATGTTTCATGATTTTCGTTACGATGGGAAAACTGTAAACGGTTGAAGGAATGTTCGCATTTCGCAATGATATCTCCATAGTTCACTTCGTTCATTTCATTTTTTCTAAACACCTAGCAGCTTGTGACAAATACTCCCATAAAATACTTTCTGGTCATTTACATTCACCACAGATTGCGCCTATTCACCGTATTTTTCTTCATTAACTCATCATTTGTTTCAAACATTAGTTGTACGAATGTCTCCGCAGAATGTCAGTTCTTCCTTTTGTTTCCAGCTAACAGACAGTTCTTCATGATTTGTCCATCAACGATTTATCGTTTTTAGTCATTTATCGTTTTTAGTTATCGTTTAGACATATCTACACACACATATATTCCTCCATTTACTGGATAGGAATGTATGGCTAAAAGTTCACCGGTTGCATGCTGTAAAACTGTCTGATTTGGTTGGTCTTGAATAACATCTTAACTAGGGGAGTAGCTGTGAATGGAGATGGTGCATGAACACATTACAAGCAACTGCCACAATGTTTGTGTCACAAAGGCGCTTAATCAAGTCCAGTGTGTCACTGACTTAGCTCACAATAAATTTTTCATTCTAGGTTCTATACCGTCACCTCTCGCAGTACCGTCTACTGTTTTGTAAACTAAAGTTACTTTGAATACCGTTACTAAAGATGAGAAACGTTGAGTAAGTTAACATCAAGTCCGTTGATTCGTTTTATTTGTCATGAAAAGCAAACACTGATAACTATCAAATCGGACTGTGACAGAACCACGAAAGAAGTTTGATGTAACAGCTATGTTCGTCTCTTTTGATTGCTAAGCCGCATACAGGAGTCACCTAGTATTCTAACATTAAACTTCGTAACATTAAACTAGGCTGTTCTGTACCTCTGTTGCCACTGGTGTGGTGTCCAAAAAGACGTCGTTGCAAATCAATATAGTTACATTTGGTTATTCACAATAACGAGACAAGCACAGTCAACGTTAAAGTGATTATTTTAGCATTAAAAATTAAACCACTTTGAAGTTACCCACAAGCGGTAGGTGAAGAGGTGGGTTGTCTGAAAATATGATGCGTATTGACATTATGCTATAACAATAATTAGGGTAATCTGCTCACGAAGTGAGACGCGAAACGTGATAGAACCGGGGCCATGTTTCGGGTAGTGGTCTGTTCTATATGCTTTCGGGATCAGAGAACAGAAAGACCAGAGCTATGATGACAGCGATTACACACGTCCATAGAGCAGAGAGCATCCAGGCGGAGACCGGTAACGTCTGAATACTACTCAGAACACCAACCGAGATGCTGTAGCACACCACTGGGGAAGTAAGACAAGGAGGAACGGAAAAGGTGATTCAATGAATGGGTTGGTATATTACTTTGTACTTGATACCTTCCGTAACCTCCAAAAGCTTTGCTACACCCTACTTTCAATGACTTTCTTTCAGGTCAACAGAAAAACTGACTGCATCCAGGTGATTTGGGCCCCAAACCTTGAACCCGTGTACAAATCGTCATACTTTTTAGTCTCTCGGAAGTTTTCTACAGTTTACCTTCAATCAAACACAATGAAAAAAAGCTATCTTTACCTAATTGTAGGCTTCCGATTGAGAAAAACTCGATTTTGTTGTACATACACTTGAAACGCATCAAATATACTCAACAGTCAAAACAGTTGCACTTCACGTACTAGCATGCTCACGGAAATTAGAATAAAACTTGAATCAAAACTCCTGAACGATCGGACACTACCATCGTGGTGATTCGATTTTTGATGGTTTTTATATCAAGCTGTAACTTAACTTAACATGTCAAATAGTGCTGAAAGCAGACCATTATGGATTACAACACTGATCCCTACACCGTACTAGCTCTGCACATGTCATACCAACTCACAATGGTTGTTCACAATTTTGTGTCATTTCCTATCAAACTGTCATATTTCTCTCCTAGTATCATGACCACAACCTTGCAAAAATGATGCTCTAGCAACTTCGTTAGACACTCCTCCCTATTGTGATTACAGAAGACGTTATCACTCTTCAGTTCTTGCCAAAGATGTTACGTGTAAAAAAATGGCTCAAAAAGGACACACAATCAAAGGGTTCATTCTCCTAGTCTTTGTTCTTGGCTGTAAGCTTCGTTTTATTTGCAATAACAACGCTAATGGTAGTGAGTCGTTCATATATTGTCATCCACCTTAGGGCGAGTAGCTTCTATGAAAAAGATTCCCTGGGGAGTGGAACTGTAGGTAGTTATCTGTGCTTCGGTTACATGAGCTAACTAGCGGAATATCAGTGGCTTTACTACCCAAAATAACCGTCATTACCATTAATTTGTTTAACTGTACACAAATACATTGTTTAGGCAGCTACTTAGTTTAAAGATCACATGTACGAGAATGTGCAACTCTTTCTGTTGCTTCATTTGTGCACAGATGTGCCGTCAGGGCAAGATCTTAACACGCACGAAAAAATGAGGGTATCGTCTAACTGGTAAACACGCTATGTTTTACTCGTTATGATCATACTGCTGCTGGTATCCAAACATCTTTAACAGTTCATTTTGTTAGCCATAAATGCGGGAAAACGGCGATCAAATCTACATTTAATCAAGCTACCGACGAACGGTTTCTTTGGTAGAATAATGCACGTCAGCTGAAGGATCGTGTTATCAAGGGACGACTTCATCTTGCCAACCCAAGCACTGGCTGACTTCAAAGGATGTACATAAAAATAGATGTTGCTGGAAAACAGTCGAAATATAAGTTGACATCTCTCTCTAGGTACACATCTACTGCATTGTTAATAAGCAATATGGTTGATTTGCTAGGTTGGAAAAGATTCAACTGTTAGAAATCTGGGCTTTTGGCTAGATTCGAAATGTCCGTGCGAGGCAAGCGCTTCGGTAGCTGAGTTACAAAGGCACAACAAGAGGTCGGGAATGTATCCATTACTAAGACTAGGCAAACTGATTTAGAAAATAACGCTAGGCTGCGTATAGCATAATGGACCTGAAAAGTGGTTACGTTTCGTAATTCCTTCCGGACAAAGTTAGTGTGTTTACAACTTTCGAGACTTATAGAAATTTACGCCAGTTCTGTGACAATTCCTTCAGAATACTTGGAATGAATACTGAAGAACTCCTTTAGCAAAAGTTATTAAACGGTAATCGGGATTGTGTTGGTGTTACAACTCCATATGGTGCACAAAACGTCTATCTTGACAGATGTTGTCAGTTTTTCTTCGAAATCACAAAACGTAAGGGCTAACTTTGAAAGATTGGAGAAGCATGGGCATCTCAAAAAGTCGGTTGTATTCACTATAAAGTTTCATAAGGACTAATTGAGAGAAGCCCTACGTGACTAAGACTCCCCTGGAGCCTGGCTGTAGTGACATAAATGAAATCACAAAAGTGCTTTTTAATGTTTGTCCATATTTCTATCACACCCTACACTTCGTAGATGGGACTTGCTCACTGGTGTTCAGTAGCTTATTTCTACCCTGGGTTTAGCTGATTCATCCTAAAAACTTCCGACTTAAACCGGACAGTGCTACCACCGTCAAAACTGATTATATACAACCGCGAAACAGATACTTCAGGTATAGATTTTTCCGTTACGTTGAACTGAAATGGAGAAAGTGTTAGTTTAGTAACCAGATATATCTCAATAATTGAAAAACACCATTTTGTCATCGTAAGAGAAACGCATGCTTTAGTAGAATGTGTTACAATTTGTCATCACTGCCTTCCAAATACTCGTTTCAGGCTCATCAACTATGAACAATGTAACGTATTCGCCCAGGGTTAAAGTATAAAAGTCCAACATTGGCAAAATACGATTTTGTTTACCTTCCGAAGAGGATAATCCAATAATTGACAGTCTCACACGAAACCATTACGGACGTGCAGCTTCAGATGGGCAATGAAATGAATGAATGAAATTGATACTGACTAACACTTGATGATATTCTATCATTCCTTGGATGGAGTACTAGTTTCCGTAGTCTATTGTCATTGTTTATTTGTAATCAATACCTGCTTAAAAGTTTCGACAAATATTCGCAGCTTTCATTTTCATTTGATTGTCCAGAAATGTGCAACTGTACCAAATTTGATCAATTTTGGTGAAATTTCATTCAGGATGTTCTTCTATGTTTACTGGTTGCGCAAGGCTTCGTTCACACCCGATGAGTTAAAGAACTCTTTGATCACGAAAACTTAACAGTCAGTCAGCTGACACCGTGCAATCCAATAGCTAATGAATTGAAACAGTGAACCGCAGGTTATCGAAAACATCGTCACAAAATGGTCTAAATCCTCTGAATGACCAGAAACAAATGATGCGCGAAGCGCCTTACTTACGTTGGTCCCCACTTCGTACAGCTACGAGATACACTACTCCCAACTAGGTTTTGTCGTCTTCAGTTGTACCCAACATATCTTTAGCTAACAGACTCCTGACACCAGTTTTGCTTCTCATGAGGAGATATCTGCCATCTACGGGTGACCTGTACTAGCTAGAAGCTATTTATAATCAAACGACAAACGAGCATCACGTGCAACCTTGGGCTGTTTGCCGCACAGCCTTGGTGATTCTTACATGCATGACGCTTATTGGCTTTTAAAAAAATCAGTTATTAATCAAGTTATGCTAGTATAGCAGAAAAACAGTAGCTCTCCCGTTAATTCTAATGGATGATACCGCGCTTAAAACTTCGCACCCACATCGATTGAACTGATTTCCTTGAACTCGTCCGACAACTGATTGACAGCCCGTAAATGGTGGGAAGTTTCATCAATATGGACTAATAATCATATATTCACCAGCAACTTCCGCATCCAAATAGACTTTTGATTAGGTTTCCTCGAATGACGTGCGTATTACTCAAAAGTGGTCCCTCAAGTACGCTCGGAAAATTTACCGGTTTACTGAAACCAACTGGGAAATATATTACGGATATTGCTCATTAATTAGACCACAAAGTTTTACGACATCAACGGTTGGATCATTAAATCCCCAAGGCTTTGCCAGATAAAGGTCAAATGATGGATTAGGAAACGGATTTCGATTCACTATCTACCGCATATCATAATAGTGGCTTTAGTCGTTTGTATTTCTTGTATAAAGAAAGTATCGGGCATAGAGAAGCTCAGAGGAGTGGATGTTGTGAAGGTTGATGATGAGGTGAACAGTAGTGAAAAAAGGTATGACCGAAGATGTTTGTACAGTCTATACCACTCTGCACCATTCTTCATGTTCATTTGAGAAATAGTACACCCAAATACTGCCGAATGTGACAGCGTTTAGAATCAAACTGATGTAGGTCAGAGGAGAACGGTGTGAAATAAATAAAAAATTTCGAAACTAATATACCATTTTATCTAAAATCTGGTTCTATTTGTGGTCATCGATTAGTGAACCCAAACGAGCTTGGAAGGTCTTCTGAAAAAGGACCTATCCAGATTATGGACCATTCCCGTTATACATTGGTCGAACAACACTCCAACTGATTTTAGCCTTCACACTGTCATAATTGTTACAACCTTTCGTTTTCAAAAAATGCTCTATGGTCAAGTTTTCATGTTGTTAGACCCATTCGAGGATACAGAAGCTGCAACTACCTGTCAGTGGTGTTCAGCACTCCCAATCTCCTACTAATCATTCCCGTCTATTCGCACTGAGTCTGTGATATATAACCTATATACAACAGTTCTCCTTTAGACAGTTCCTCACGTCCTCAAAGTGATCACTTTTGGCCGGGCTGTTACAGATCACCACTAGGTAGAACGGCAGGCCATTTCTCAGGCCTTTCTATTCAGTTACCTATGGTTTACACCAAGTGGTGTTTTGGCCTCATTTTATTTACCCAAACTAGTCCGTGATTTTTACTTGACATGTAATTTATAATCATCAAACTGAGGAAATGAAACAAACAAGAATGCTTTCCACTAATGGCCAGTTATTGTATCCGTGACAATGCAGTAAGCAGACAGCTACATCTGTTTGCCATAAACCCCTTAGGGACAGTACACAAATTACCCTGTTGGTTGCAAGATGTTCAAATAGAGACATACACTGCAAAAACGATCATAACGCGCACTATGAAAAATTGACATTTGAACTCTGCTTTTTGTGTTCACTCAAACTGTATTCTGACTCAAAAAAGACCAACCCTAGTAGAAGCCATTCTGATTCGGCTGCTTCCCTAATACAGACCGATACATACAGGCGCAATATGTACATACATACTCTGATCCCTTTGTACATTAATCCACTTGAGGGCATTGTAAGAAAAAGGTATTGAGTCCACGTTTTTTCCAAGTGTGGTACAACAGAAAAGAGCAACACAGAAATATTAAAATAGATTAAGTCTGTTTTACATTGTTTTTACAACAATACTGTCTGGTCTGGTAGTGTGAAGTTATTTCTTCTAGTGAGAGAAAAGCCATTTTACGATAAGTGATCGTATGTGCAATGTGAGTGAATAAGTACACTACCAAGTACTGTCCAGAATAGGATGGAATCATTTTTCGCAGTCTTGCTCTCAGTAACACATTGGACGTGGCCACATAGAATTTGATCAACAATTGTGCACCCATATCTACCCATGTCCAAATTGAGGAGTTAAGACCAGTGGAACATGCACTTTGAGTGCATTTTTGTAATATGCTATGTTTACGAAATTTTACAAATCTACTTCGGAAATAGTCACTAAATTGTTTATGAAAAATTGTTCAAAATGACTTGAGTTTGGAGTGTTCTGATTTGGCAGTTTGAAGAAACTGACCAAAATGAAAGCAGGCCCCTGATTTGCGAGTAAACACAATAAACACGTTTATTGTAGGTAATATCAAACTGACCTCGTAATACCAAAGTTTTGTGTAAGCTGTGCAACACAGGCGTTGAATAAGCCGAATGGTTTAGCCAACTTTGTTCATATCGAGTCAAAAGCAATAATCTTTCGCAAAATGTTGACCCGAACTGACACCTTTCAGGAAGTCTGATTATACACCTTCATAATGTGACATTACGTCACACATGGCCGTAGTAAACACGTAGGGATATTATGGGGGTGCTGCGCGTCTCTGAAGAAAACCTGTAACATACAGTTCGTCAACTTCATACCAGAACTCCAAAGTATTACTTCACCATATTTAGAGCATACTGTACGGAGATAAAAAAGACTTCCAGTGCTCAGTTAGTCTATCAAGGATCTACGCGATTCGGCGAATGAACAAACGAATACAACATTTTGGTATATTCACCGAACCCGTAGTCGTGAGAAAGACTCAGTTGCGGTTGGATGTAGACTGCAGGTCAGGTACTGCAAAACCTTAATCGCATGCAAACCCAACCATGTTGTTCACGCATTGGACGTATGAATTGCCGCGTTTTCATGTAGGATACTTATCAATCCAGTCAATTTTGTCGAAGTGAATTGTAGACGTGAACGCGTCGGTGTGGTGATGTGGACTGTGGCATCTTGCCTTTCATGCAGAACGGTCAGTTCATTCAAAGCACACACGTAATAGAATGCATTCGAACCCATGGGTAATTGTATACAGTTGACCGGCTTTTGAGAGTCAAGTTTGCTCTCTCTGGACCAACTCTAATGGCAATTCAACGCATTCGGTTCATTCGTCTTGCAGTTTTTGTCGGGCAGAGCGGGATTGTGCCATCGTTGAGCCAAGCACTGTGGTCAAATATTGTGGTGGTTTACTAGACGGGAGGTGAGATTATTCTAAATCCCGGCGGAATACCTCACTGCGGCTGTGAGATACGTCGAGTAGACCACGGTGATCGGATGGCGGACACCACGAGGGACCGGGTGAGTGATCGCGCAACGAGATTGGATCGGCGTATGAGGACTGGCAGTGGAAGCAGTGTCCGCCCGCCGGCCCACCTCTGACAGAAGGTGTCGGCCACACACAAAGCGGGCAGAGGTGTCCACGACTTGCGAG
>QNGE01003941.1:0-27666 GCA_008508345.1 Paragonimus westermani
AGTAACAATGTGTAAGTGTTAGACCATTTGAAGATTGAACTGCTACGACATGGTGCGTTTTGCACCGTGCAAACTGGTAGTTCAACAAGGTTGACAGCCTGTCTGTGCACCCTGGAGTGAGACGGTTCGGATTCGGTCAGAGTTTTGATCGTTATGTAAGATGAATGCTTAAGCACCATTTCGTCCGTTTTTCACAGCCAGATACTCGAAATGGTTTACATCATTTGGACATGGGGGTCTACGGGGAAAATTTTCAAAGTGACCAGTTCTCATTTGGTCATGTGATCGGAAATAGTGACAACAGATACGAATGTAGACGTACGATGGAAACAAACAAGAGATGAAAAATTTAAAACGGAAAGAATTTTCATTCTAAGTGACGTATTGTCGAGGTAGCGACAGGTTCACTACCAATCGTTTTTGGGGAGATAATGGTGATTTCGTGGTCTGTTTGTTCATCGTTCCAGAGATAACACAGAATGGAGTTGATGGAATGCGAGTTGTTCGGAACCAGTTTGCACGATGCAAAACGCACCATGTCGTAACAGTTCAATCTTCAAATGGTCTAACACTTACACATTGTTACTATGCAAAGAGATATCATCGTCACAATCATAGCGTATGATTCTGGTTTCTGAGAACAGTTTTAAGTCATCAGCGGTGAGGCCATCTGAAGCTTTGAGTAGTAGGATGACAAAACCATAAGGACTATAGGGACGTAACGGTTTTTGTTTCACAACACCTTAATCGGAGAAGGATGGGGATATTCGGCAACTATGTGAAAGTCATTTACGGAGGAGGTTGCACAGCGCGACTATGCATGCGGAAATTTTTCAAGGCTACGGAACCTGGTCATTTCGCTACAATCATTATATGCTGAACATAATTTCCTATCTTAAGAATGACAAACCAGCTAAATAACGTCAAAAACTGCCCAAATAATGCGCACTGTAAATCTGACAGAATATTTACATATGTATCAAGTTTTAGCCCGTCGGCATTCTTGAGCAGGATCTCACAGAATGGAAAACTAGAGATCGCCAGACAGGCGACATTGTAACAGAGAACATAGGTGACCTGACCCGTTAATGTTAGCAGTCTTGCCTTGTGACGTAAGTAAAGCGGATAGAGGTGACACACGATCCAAAACTTGCAATTTTAGTGACGTTACCAACGTGAGTGTAAGGTGCAACAATCTAAGAAAGTATACGGATAAAGAGTTGGTAAAAATCAGAGGCACGGATGTCCCGAACCGAAGAAAAAGCACACCAGAAAGTGTGTCGATGATGAAGATTGAAGTTTCGTTTAGTTGACTAACTTTCGAGTATTCATAGATAAGACTTGGTTCCGATTGTCATCTCGCGTAACAATAACGCAAGGAAATGCAAAGGCGGGTGAGAAATGTTTAACGACTGTCAAGTGAAACCGTCCCAATTAAATAGTAGTAAGCAAAACAGTGTTAAACAAGCTGACAGAAGCAGGCTACTTCAGGCTAACTAATGAGATATGAGTGCAGAGTATTTGGCTAGCAAAAGCAGAGCGGTCAGTTCATCTCCAATCATGACCATTTGCGGTTGCAGATTTAGACATAATAAGTCCATGGCGTACAGTAGGATATTTTACTGATGCACAGTCTACATGCACGCCTGACAGGCAGGTCATCCAGAATTCGAAGTCGATTCGGAGAAAGCACATGCATTACTGATTAGCTTCGACAATATCGAAACACGAATGTGCTGTTTCTTCACGAAGGGGATAAGTGGTAAAAGCCCGGTTGAAGAGAGAGAGAGAGAAAAACACTAAAAAGTAAGGTAACAGGTTTAGTGCGAGAACACTTTCTTAACACTTCACTATTTCCGACCACATGTGAATGAGTCAGACAAAAGAGACGAACGAAGAAAACAATGCATATGAGGAACAGTGAATGCTGCGATGAAAAGTCAACCTGCACGGTAAGTTTGATAGAAGCCGATTGGGCCGGAAAAAAATTTCAAAAATACTTACCATCTGGTAAGTGTTCCAAATGGTTATGCGAGACATCGAACGTGATCAGCTGTGTGAGTTCCCCGATACCTGGATCAGCCGGCAAGCTCCTGATCTTATTCTCACGAAGACTGAGAACTTGTAACTTCTAGGAATGGACCAACAGCAGTTGACGAAGGGAACATGCAAATATTGGGTTATGTACATACGAACATCAAACAAGAGTACAATTGTTTCCGAATTGAAGAATGACAGCAATAGTCAGTTGATCTTTTCGCACTAGATACGTAGGATTCCAATTTAACATCGTCTCGAGTGTGTAGAAAGATGACAAATAAACGTGAATGATACGTGTACTGGTAGTAATTTAAAATTAATAAAATCCGAATACGAAAGCAAAAAAGGGAACCATCACGAAATTCCACAACAGCATGAAAACGAGACCATTCGTTCATCGTCAGTCAAATAACTGGCACGAGAAACCGACCCCAGATCTAAAAGGAATTACTGGATACTTACTAACGATAAACGCAAATTTTCCGTTATGAAAGGCATCCGCAACTGACATGGCTTACATTTTTCCCTGTGCACATCCATTTCGATCGAACTGATGTGTCCTTATACGCGTATATTCTTACCTTCACTGGGTAGTACTGGATCACGCGCACGTGCTTCTTAGCCCGACTGACCGATGTGGATTCAAAAAAATCCCACGGCACATCTCAGACATTCAAAAGCCAATTACATAGCTAAGTTTGCAATGAGTTTAAATCAAATTTACAGTTCCAGTCTTTAGAATAGAAGGCTCCGATGTACGGTAACATAAAAGGGGCAATTGTGAGCCAGGTAATGCCAGGATTCCGAAATCCAATGGAAATCAATTGCGGCAACCGAGACCAAACAGTAGGACTGGCAGTTAGACGTCCTTTCTTCAGGGTCATGCGAACTGGATGATCCATGAGATCAGCGGACGAATGTTTCAATTGGAATTAGACAGAATACACCAGGATTTGTAGTGAAATGCGTGGCGTTTGTTTCTGAAGACGTTTATAGGTCAACTGACGTCAACTAATCCCGTTCGTATAATAAGAAAAGTTATAGTTACCACAGTAAAAGGCTTCCTAGTCATTGAAATGAACCAACTTTTTCCAGTCCGACATTTTCAGAATAATCCAACGGTGATACCCATCACTATTACCACCACAACGATTGTGAGCCTGACCAGAAGGCACTGTGGCTCGAGCCACTGCTCGCCGCAACAGTGACGGAAATTCGTCTGGAACGCACTAACTGACCACTCCGGTGCTCTAGTCTACATCGTGAGAATGAGTTCAACTGATCAGGGGATTTATCTGTGACAGAGATCCAGTTCCGTCGCAACGACACAGATTTTTCGGAGCACACTTCCTAACAACAAGCCTTCATAGATGTGATGATTTGTTCTCAGTGTTCGTTAGATTTCCATACCTGACTCGAACTGGGCAATTTGTCCACCAATGTTTTCTAATAAGCGTCGCTTACACCTTCATCGCTCGAATGTCAACCAAGTATCTTGTATTTACGGATGTATTACCTCTGGGCAAATGACAACAAAACCGATATGCAAAACAGCATGACCTGAGTCCAGGTGACTGTTCCAAAATGCACGACAGTCTTTAACTGAGTGGCGCCATTTGTAACTGACCGCTATATGATCGAGTTGTGTCTATGGCTGAAAAGCACAGGGAGGTGTCTGTGTAACACAGTTTAATCCTGTGTTGGAATGTGGTGCTCGAAATATAGAGACTGTGGGACGTGCATAGCCGCGGCAGTCTTTCGCCACCATCAGAACGTTGTGTCCGGACGCCTAATGTACCTCCTTGCTGCTTCTCCTCCAAAGAAAGACGACCAAGCTGAACATTTAAATCGCTTGCTAGTATATTGACGTCAGAGTGTGTAGTCTGTCTCAGAAGATCAACGAGGACGTCATAGAACGCACCTTTGGTAGCATCAGAAAAGCTTGAACGCAGAATAACAGAATGATATACAACGCTATTCCGATTTGTGTTGGCAGTTTATAACCGATATATCGAGTCTGACTGTGCATAATCGACGGTTCATTCATTGGGACCAGACAAGCAAACATTGCTCTGCTCTGAAACCCAGTGCAACTCGTACTCAAGCTTGGCCATGAGATCCAGCTTTGTCGTCACCAGAGACTTTAAGAGAGAAGCGTTTGGATCGACAATTATCTAGAGATGAGCTCAAGTGAATAACGGAGCTAGGATGATAGACTCGCGTCTCCGATACAGCACACACCAAGCTCCAGAATTGAAAAATACTTGCCAGGGCAACTTGCTGACCAAATTGACGGAGAGTGCGGACATTAAGGGGAACAATGTTTACCACTTGTTCTGGCATCAGAAAAAAACGATTAGCATCCGAGAATACAGGGAAGGCAAAAAACTTGGGAGAGGAGTAAAGAGGAAGGAGAAAGTCGAAATGGATGAATACTGCCATTATCAGGGGAACGGTAACTTCTGACACTTCCCGATCGAGAGATTTCACTCCGATTCTCTGACTTAAAATCCTGGCCTGTGAGGCAACAAGATAAAAAACCTACTTGGAGACTTTGTCCGTAGTCAATGGCTCAGCAATGTGAATCACTTGGTAGTGAAAAGCTTTCCTACCCCGGATTGTGCAATGAATAAGACTGATGTTTGATTCTAATCGCTGATGCGTGCAGTGGATGTATTTAAAACCACAACACGCTTTTCAATGATACCAAAAGTTTTTCTGACCGTACTGGATAATACGCCGGCGATCACAGTCAACCGCTGGGCGATCGGAGTGCTCTTTGTTTGAGGATACCTTTTGTAACTCCCTTCTACGTGATTCGGAAGACAGCAGTGCCGCAATTATAAGAATGGTTCTGCTGTATGCTTCTAGGATCGTGCCTCACCACCTAAATACTCCTCAATGCAGTGCACAAGCCTGACTATCCAGTCAAGGTGGCAGAACAGGTCAGGATATCCATAAAGCTACTGTAATTTATGAAAGCTCCAAAACTGCAAAAAATTGCGTTTCATTGCTTCCTTGATGGTCATACAGATAGTGTTCGTCACTTTTACCTCTTGTATTTCTGACAATGGAAATAACCGTCGGGTACAGTGAGCTGTATAGACACAATAAAGTCCAGTAGACAAGACCTGCGGAACACGTAAATCAATTGCTGTCCAGAAACTGGCGTGCTTCGCATACGGTTGTACACGAATTTTTATTGAGTCATCGAGGTCTGTTTTAGAACACTTTAGCCTGTGTGACAAGATAGATCATGCTGGTGAACAGCTCCAAAAAGTGCGGGAACCATGAAATCAAGAACGACCTTTGTACAATAGACGTTCGTAAATGCAAGCATCGGGCTTAATGATTGAGTGATCGTCGTGTAGCTAACGTGTAGCTAAACGCTGTCCTTAAGCTTGAGGAGTTCAGCCAGCCATGTTTAAGTAACCTCTTATCAGGCGGCTAATAATCTATCCGGATATGATCCGAATAATTTTCCATTTTCGCAGTGTCAGATCAAGAGGATACGAGCGAACCCCGGAACACCTGGGAATGGTGGATTCTCGAAATGACCTTGTTTACTGAGGATGATTTAGAGGAATAAGATTGGGGTTTAACGAGCTGTTCAATAAATTTGACGACATGAATTGAAGACTACATCTGTGGCATCCGCGCCTACCGTTGTCCGCACGTCACGTCATCGATTAGAAATCCATTGGGATATCCCCACGTGGGTTCGAATCTCATCGCCGTCGCCAAATAGTACAATTTGGGACCACGTTAAACTGCGAGCTCTGACACGTAGTCAGCAAAGAGTAGAACGAGAACACGTGACGGCAATAGCGCGTAGCTTTATCAAACACGAGATTGGCATCATATTAACGGTGAGGCGTAGATAAGGCAAGCAGTCATCCAATCGCCAAACTACCCACCAAACAGGATCCCGTACCGTGGCAATCACCCAAGGGACCGTGGTCGCGCCTCCACTTGGATTCCGCTGGTCCCATCGATGGGGTATCCTACCTCGTCTTGGTCGACGCCTACTCCAAGTGGCTTGAGATAGTCGTCCTCTCTCCGGTGACATCCTTTAATACGATCAATGCCCTGCGTCACATTTTCGGCCAACATGGATTTCTCGACATCCTCGTGTCGGACAACGGGTCACAATTCACATCAGCACACTGCGAAGACTTGTGCCACCGTTCACTAATCCAGAACATTCGGTCCCCGCCGTATCACCCACAGTCCAACGACCAAGCCGACCGTTTCGAGGACACCTTCAAACGGGCGCTTCTCAAATCTCGGGGGGAGGGGACCACCGACGAAGTGTTACAGGAGTTCCTGTTCGTATACCGCTCAACTCCCAACCCGGCAACTCCCGACGGCCGTTCACCAGTCGAGGCTCTTGTGGGTCGCGAACTTCGTACAGTCCATCACGCGCTCATTCCGACGAATGAGCCAACACAGGTGCCCGGCCCAAATTTACAAAACGTTTTCGTCATTGGAGAAGCCGTCTACGCTCGTGACTATCGACCGGGTCACAACCGCTGGATGGAAGCAACCGTGAGTGCTCGTCACGGAAAGGTACTGTATGACGTTTCGGTTAGTGGCACCATATGGAAACGTCATCGCAACCAGTTACGCCCTCGGCACACGAACGGAAAGACAACGGACGACCAGCACCTGCTGCCGCTGGATATTTTGTTGGACGCGTTCGCAATTCCGGATACAGGAACAACCACAGCTACGCCGTCTCACGTCGATGTCACCACCAACCTCCTGCCCAGGCGTTGGACCGACCGCAATAGACGCCCGCATCGTCCCATGCAGCTGGACCTTCGGGCCAAGTGCTACGGATAACGGTCATCTCAAACGGGAGGTGTTGGGGAAAGTCTATTCTCCCCAAGAACGGTTTAATTTTTGAGATATCCTTGAAAATTAATTTATAAATTTGAATTTCATTTTTTCGCGCCACAACGTGCCAGAAATTAAATCCGGCGCACGTTTCCTTCTCTCTCTGATTGGTCCATTCCACTTTCAATGGGTTAATTCCCGTGGGGTCTTCCAAGGCTGTTCAAAGACTATATGTTAGCGAACGCTGGTCTGTCAAAT
Source organism: Paragonimus westermani (assembly GCA_008508345.1). NCBI lineage: Eukaryota > Metazoa > Platyhelminthes > Trematoda > Plagiorchiida > Troglotrematidae > Paragonimus > Paragonimus westermani. Next base: position 7,138 of record QNGE01003941.1, read on the forward strand.
TACCTTTGGTTTGAGAGCAAATATATTCTCGGCTAAAGGTCACGGTCTTCTGTGTTCTTCTGAGGTTTTCGGGTATCGTGCTACGTGTTCGTGATTCGTATATTCGTGCGCTGTCATTTCTCGTTATTATTGACCACCGGGTCAAAACATTAACACGATTGGGTCGTTCGGGGCCAGGATGAGAGAGAGGAGGACACACGTATGCACACGGGTGACGTGCGGACAATGGCAGACGCGGATGCCACATTGTGGCACCTCCGAAATCGGTCTGATTTCTTTCATTAATTTGTCACTAATGCGTTTGAAGATTGTCGGAGCAGAGTGGATGCCGAGCGGCAAGCGTTTGTAAGGAAATTATTCAATGTGTATATTGATTGCTGTAAATTTCTTTGACTCTTGGTCAAGTTCGATTCGTGAATACGCATGACTTAAGTCCAGCTTGGAAGGCTTTACACGGCGGCACAGTGTACCATGTAAATCCTCTATTTTTGGAATGGAGTAATATTCCGTGGTAGCGGCCTGATTCACTGTCCATTTGTAATCTCCGCATATACGAAGAGAACCATCTGGTTTCTGCACTGGCGCAACAGAGGCATTCCACGTTGAATGTCTGACAGCAGTGATCATTCCTTGTTTCTGAAGACATTCGAGTTCAGCTTCGACTTTTGGGCGGACAGAGAAAACACGTGTACAGGTTTTATAAAAATTTAGCCGGGATATCTTGTTCCATTACAATAGTGGCTTAGAAATCCTTCAGCCTCCCCAGATCGTTTTCGTCGAATATAGATGAGAACTTCTACAGTAGTACCGGAAGGCTCTAGTGGCAATCCACTCGTCTGACAGACAGGAATAGACCTGGAATGAGCTTAAGCCAGTTTTGACCCAACAGATTTGGGTTCTCGTTATTCGCGATTTATGCAGGTAAACTGAGCGTTTTCGTTCCGTGTTTTACTTCCACATTGCACGTACCCATAACATCGATCGCCTCTCCTGTATACCATCATAATGTGGTCAACACATAAGAGACGGAATGACCATTCGTTTTGCTCAAGGAGAGCCAAGGATGAATATCAGGAACACCAATAACTGTCAAATTTAAAAGATTAAGTAAATAAAGGTTGGAGCAACCATTGTGCGCGGATGAGTGTTTGCGTTCATGGTGATGCATATTTTAGTACGCATATACGTTTTGTGCCAGCAGCCCTGTGGACCTTGATGTTGAATGTTTGGATATGGACGTACCTGTTTTTAACCGCCAGGTCCTTTCCCGTTCCCTTCAGTTTTTTTCTTCTTGGTCAGGGCTTGGTTGGTTAAGCGTCGGTGAGAACCACTGACGTATTGCTGTCTATGATGATAATGAAGAGTTGACAGACGGACCCATTTTCAGACAATGGTCCGGATGATTCGATTCAGAGTTTGAAGGGTATTCCGGTGATCGGCGACGAAAGTAAGAGGATGAACATGACGAGAGCAGATATGGTCCTTCAGTATGATTTAAAATGAGCAGAGGTCATTTGGTTAGGTCGACTTTTCAAAAGCTTTCGATAAGTGATCACTGAGGTTAGGGTTACCGGAACTAAGTTACCCGGTTCAGCGGCGTCTCTTAATTTGGATGTGAAGATCATCCTGGAAGCGTCAGGTTGGATCAAGATATGTATAAAGCCGAACAATACATTAAACAGGTACGATACACGCCTACATTCTGTGGTTAAAATAATGACTGATTCAGCTCGCTGGAGTTAAAATTGTGAGCATATGATCCTGAGCACCTGGCGTGTCTCGTGTCACACAGTTTAAGATTTCCAGGTTGATCAACTGTATTCAGTAGAAATGAGAAGTAATTCAATAGTATATCATAAAACCAGGAAAGTACACGTTGGCGGACACAACAGTTTGACCGAAATAGCCGTTCACAACGGAAGAAGTGAGCGACCCCAGTGGGGGCTGTTTGTCTTATTCCAGTGAAGAGTTAGTTCCTGGCGGACAGCATAATATTATAAACTATCAGGAAACGTAAATAATTGCTAAGTTCTAAGCGACCTGCAGCTGTCATGAGTCACTTCCGTTGGGCTTCATGGAACACCACGGTCTGAGCAGGCGAACAATCATACTACAGACTGGATCTTGTTCACATACAATTTGATCACGCAAACCGTCTTTAATCTGAGAGAATAGCACGGCAAAAAACGGGTGACGATGAGCAAACGGTCGTTTTTCTTAACTGACTTAAAATGAGTTGGAAAAAACAACGGTAGTTATAGGCTGAATGCCACTGACAGATGACTGCGCCTTTCAAATTTGGATAGACTATTCAACCAGCCCCGTTCGGGAAAAAGCGTTAGATCTGGACTTGGCTCTTAGTTCTCTTCCGGATTTGGTCCAACAATTTGAACAACACTTACATGCGAAGGCTGTGGAGCGATCAGATGACAGCTCGTTCGCACCTAACTGATGAGGTCCAATAAGGGAGACAATCGAGTCCAACACATCTCTCGGAAATCTATTAGCAAAAAAGTCAACGTAAGTGCGAATGCTGTGACTGGATGTGAGTAGTGATCAGTTTGTGCCGATCAGAATCCAAACCACTTACTAGAAAAAGCAGGTGGCGACTATGTCGTCCACAAAAGCCAAATAGTTTCATTTCTAAACCAAATTACCATGATTTGAATTTTCAACAGAAGTTCGGGGGTCGGGTCGATATTACTGCAAATTAGCTCAACGAAGACAGTAATTTCCACCTAACTGATAAGTCCAAATCACAGGATTACCGGTTGGATTGAGTAAAACGATTTTTTCTGGTCTCCTTTTGAAACGATTGGGTGGCCTGAACATTGCTCACAGAAGTTCTGTAGCTGAGCGTTTGGATAAGATTATTTGGTCACGCCCAGTAAGCCAGAAAAAACACGGGAAACTAGGAGTGTATGCACAAAAAATCCTACCAAAAACATAGTTCAACAATGTACGTACAACTAACCCCGACTGCAACAAGCAGACTGGACAATGTGTGCAATAACACATTTCGAATACCCTTTGGTGACGACAAACGGTGAATATAATGGAAACTTACGGTGAGATTCCTTATTTCTTCGTCCACTATACGAATACGGTTAAACCGCATAAGCAAATGAGTCAGATTGATCAAACTGTAGACAACTGGAGGTATTTCACAAAGCTTGTTATGACGTATATCGAGCACGTGTAAATTATTGCATTGAGACAAGCTTTCGGGCAGACGACTGAGTGAGTTTTCTTGTAACATGAGGATTTCCAACAACGGAAGAAAACCAATTTCATCTGCAGTTGGATAGAGAAATTAGCAAATTCATTCATATCTCAACCGACATTAGAGTTCTCTGCGATTCTACTCTTTAAGCAATGTTAAAATGAACAGACGTAGACGACTGAATGTAAGCTTACAGTGATCTTAAAATGTCCTGATTGATTAAAATGTGTGATTTGAATGTCACCAAAAAGTGAGCATGTCGTGCATTGTACATGAACAGGCTCAATCACAAGAGTTGGGATTGCTACTGTGAGTTAGTACTAGTGCTGATTCCGATGAGGAACAAGTTGGCGAGTCATTATTGGTTCAAAATGGATATGTAACGCTTCTGAATTGCGTGGACAGATTGTGAACAATGTGTTGCGCATAGAAGACTGTTCATTGAGATCCAGTCAAGCAATCCTTTCTACGCGTTAGAGCTCTGCAATCTTCACTCCGGTTTGATCGCGAGGTTCGACTGCGTCGCCACCAGATATTCTGGGACCGAAGTACTAATCCATAACATTATCCGGTGACAAATGTGAACGGTGAACATTGCGGTGATCGTAAATGCGCGTTTCGGAGACAGCACGTGAAATTCCATGGTTCCGAGAGTATTCACCAAATCAGCTTGCAGATCGACTTATCGAAGTGTGTGAAAGTTGTGTGCGTATAGAGTAGGTTTGTCTGTGCAATATTGTTATTCCTGTGTGTGTGTTGAATCTCTTGGGGCGTGACTGTCCAGCCTCTTCGAGGGAGCGGATGCTGTTGTGCATGTGTGTGTTTTACGTTGTAACATTGATGTTAGATGTTGAGAAGGGTTGACTTTGAACCGGACGGCCTGTAGGAATACGATCCGGACGAGCGTCCGCAATCCCAATGAGCAGTTATTGCGCGACCGAGAACGAAAGCGCGCGGTACGCAAGGGAACAATCGGTGCCGCAGGTCGCGGTGACATGACCATATAGCGGTGCGATGTGTGCGGCCGCGAATGCATCGGCCGTTTGAGATTAGTAGATAACCAACGTACTCATTGTACACCGTCGGCGAAGAGGCGACAAGTGTGTTAGGCTCAAGTAGGTCATATCAGTATATCCATTCTATTTCCGATAATGATTGCATCAGCCAAGACCATAACCGCATGGCAGTTAATCCGCTCCTCCTTTTAGAAACTAGGACGTTTGTGGTCTTCTATCCATTCTTTTCTTCGGCTTTGTTGGTGTGTTGTATGGTGAACGGTTTGTGTACTCTTATCGGACTCTAACCTTCATCCTTGCTTTCTCTAAAATGCACTAGCATGCACTCTTACTGAAATGCTTCTTGTATTATACTTCGGAAACCTTTCTTCTTAGTTTAGATCTTGTCATTGCAGTCTCTCTCTCGGTTTACTATCAGAAAGATAAAAGTTTCCTTTCGTCCAAGCCAATCAGTTGGCTAATCAGCATTGGCCGGTTGGACACGAAAGCCGTGTTAAACAGCCTTCAATTCCAATCGGAGAAAGATAGCAAACAAATCACCTTAAAGCCTATCAAGTCAAACGGTTAGTAAAACTGTGTCAAACATTGCGTACTATTAAAAACGCCAGCAAAAGAGGCTAGAAATCACCACCCCATCACCGATACCCAAAAGAAAAGGAACAGCATAACAACAATCGTTACTCACAGAATAAGGACAGTCGCATCTACATTTCATTGAAAGATTTACTGCCAGAAGCAAGAATACACACAGAGATTGACTGCCTTAACGTCATAAGAGCACGGGTTGACACATTGGTCACGAATGAGAAACTGACCGTTGTTCTGAGTAACTTTCAACTATCGAGACCGTGCAACTCACCGGTATATCCACGACTGGATAGTTTCATTTTCTCCGTGATGGGAATACTAATGAAGTATAAGCAAACAATATGGCAACGGGTAAAACCCTCTGACTGTCGTCGAAACATCGAACTAGTCTGCTGTAGTGGGGTTCTTCGTTCAGTTAATTTCAGTAAATGACTACCGTGCGCCCGGAACTTCAGGGAACTGGTCATTAATCATAATCGCGGTCCGCACTCTAACTGGAGAGAACACCGAATGTACCAGTCAGATTTTTCAATATAAAATAAAACCGCTCGAACCGTGTTGACTAAACCAACTAACGGGCGAGTGTTCGTACTGTTGTATAACAGGCAGTTTCGTTGTGAGTAGTACACTACTCACAAGTAGTGTATTACCCACAGGCGACATTCAGGAACAAAAGGAGAAGCCCCGAACACGACGGGAAAAAAAGAGCCTATCGGAACGGTGTGTACACGCTGTGTGAGAACTTTCATCGAGGCGAATGACAACGTACTGTCACCCAATGTATGGGAATGCATGTCTTTCGTGCAAATGAATGTACGCGTTTGTGGTTTAGTTTTTGACATGACCTGTACGGAAGTTTGAGCAATAAACCAACTTGCTGGCCAAGCGTCTTTTGCGGACACAACAGTATACTGAGCGAATGAAGGGAATTGTAGTAGATTTCAGAACCGGTTGCGTATTGTCAGTATACAGGCTGAATGCCAGTCCTAGTTGTGCCGACATACACAGCCGAAGCTAACTTGGTTACGCACGCCCATGGCTAACTCCTGTCCAACGAGAGACAACGTTACAGAGACGGAAGGTTTCAAATTTCCCCCACCCATTGTTCTGTATGTATATATATATATATATTATACAGGCGCTTTTGTGTCGTTACCAGTATGGATTTTAAATGTAAAGGGGCACACACTATCCTTTTCGTACTTGGTTTGGGATCTGGGCACCGTCGATGAGCCGTTATTCTTCTACACGTAAAATTTGTTTCACTAAAAACACTTCATGTTAACGACCGCAGATTTTAACGAGAAAGCAACTGACTAGTGGAGCGGCAATTCGGACGGATTTCTGTACACCACTTTGCTAAACATGTTTGATTGATTCGGGAATTGTGGGCCATAATGAATGTGATGGAGCAGGCTCTCAGGTCGTGATACGACAGGCATATGATCGGTTTATGTAACAAGGCGCGAACTTATGAGCCTTCGACCGGGTGGAGCTGAATCAAAGATATAAAGATTCAAACACAAATTACACAGTTATAACTTTTGTCAAAGTAACTTACACAGAATACTCATTTAGCACTGCGATGTTTACCGCCATCAGGTTACATAATCATGCAGATAACAAGCTATATGAGGGTGGTGTGATGACTTCCTAACTCCTCAACCTTCACAGGTTTGATTCATTTGGTCTTTTCCAGTTTGGCACTAGATGTCACTTGGTTATATTGATGCTCAGAATCGGGTTCTCATTAGGGTAGTGATGTTCCATGCCAGTTACGACAAACGTTAAGCAGACCATGTCAATTAAAATCCAAAAACGGGTCGAACTTCTATGATGATAATTCCGGGAAATCCAAAACTGAATTACACCAAGAAAATAATAGCAATGAGAAGGAGAGACCGTCGGCAAATATATGGATTCAACTTGAGCATTATGCTAACAGGTTTTTCCCATAAACAGAAGCGCAAAAGATAGCATATCGTCAAAATATGAGCACAATGATGACTCGCCTCAAAAGCGGTTTGTCCCTAGATTTTCAGGTGTAGTAGAAACAACACAGTAGAACAGAGGTTAACAATAGTTTGATATCTGTAAGTGATGGCTTATTAAAGAGAAATGGTATGATCCGATTCCGAAATAGCCTATTCCAGCTACCGACGCCCGAATTTCACGGTTGAGAGTAGTATCAATCAGAGCAGGACATTCGCTACCCCGTTCTAATCTGTAAGCATCGAGAACGGTTCGAAGTAGCAGTCCGGTCACCGTACAAGGCTGCATTATACCTCCCCTCAACCCCAAATGATCCAGCAATACGATGAACAGCCAATCGATGTGTCAGCTATGCATATCAATAGAGAGGGCGCACAAACAAATACTGATGCAGTGGACTGAAATGAATGTCTGAGTTTCACCAAGTTAATTGTGTTTTATATCATATGACCCCGTGGTACTGCTACTTTCACATCCCGATTTTTCCTACAAAAAGCTCTCGCTATTTGAAGTCAACAATTAGATAAAAACAACAATCTCCACAAAAAAGCAGATACATTGATAGCAGTAACCGCGCGTTCCTTGAGCTGAGGATGCAAACAGTCGCCAAAATCACAACTGTTTTGTTTCGCGAATATTTTTAAATATTTTGATGGTGCTTTCACAACAATATGTGAAATTTCGTTCATTCGGCAGCCCCGAAATTCACAAGCAGCACGCATGATAAACACATTCTGATCAGCACATCACATCCCGAAGAAATATGCAAGTTAACAGAAGAAAATTTGTTCACTAATGGGCAAACGTGTGTCGTAAGAGCAGCTGAAAAAAACGGTTTTCTTCTTTCCTTTAGTGTCGTCCACTTTTGTGCAAACACCAGATATTGAAAAGTTTCAAATAATCGTAAATCTCACGCGAGGAGAAAACTATAGTTGGTAAAACTAAACCTAAATATGACAGATTCACTATCACCGACCGTAGAACGCAAATGAAGCAGAAAACAGTTGAAAAATTGTAACATTACAGTGTTATTCAACACAGTTTATGCTGGAAAACAAACACACGGAACGAATAGTACGTGTGATAAAATATATAGAAATTTTCAAACGGTAACCTAGACAATGTCTTGTATTAGTAGGCGGTTAACGGTTCCAAGTGACCTTTCATCTGCAATAGAGGACTTTCAGAAGCTACGGTAAGACAATCCACATCTGAGTCGGGTTATTCGTCTACTTCCTCTTCACTCGATCAGTGTGGTCTTGGAGTACCGCGTTACTTTTGATTGTGAGCTGTTGGTAAGTCAATGTATTCATTTGACCCAAATTCCCATGATCATCTCTTCGTTCAGATAACTTTTCTATGTGCTTAAACTTTCTGACAAAAATCTGACTGCTCTCATTACTATAAATGCGTCTCTTAATCACACAAATGACTGACAACAATGTAAACACGGTAACCGAGAGTCATGACCGTTTGGTTGTATTCCTCCGTGCATATGGGTTTGTATAGTAACATCACTTCGTCTATGATAAGCAAAATCGTGACCTCCAAGCTTACGCCACCGTTTTATTCAGGATGAAAATGGATGGAAAACAGTTGTAGCCTACTATTTCCAAGCCAACAGAATCTGAACAGCAAAATGGGATGAAGGAATTAATCCAACTGGCTATTTGATCAATCAGTTCTCCTTCAAACATCAATCTCTAACCTCTAGTGTAAGGGATGAGTGATGAACCGAACCACAAGTCTAAAAAATGTCTTATAAGCGACAAAAATTTTGGAACCAAGAGAGCACAGTTTTCTTCTTAGTTTGTCCTAGCGTTGAGCTGCCCAAGAGTGGTATGATGAAACCAATAGACCAAAGTACACAGTTCGCAGTCCGCAAAATAAGTTGAACAATCAAACCGAGAAACAAGGTTACAGACACTTTGGAACAACACACGACTCAATAGTACATTTCTTGTGGCATAGAGTTCAAAGCTGTTTTGCGACATAACGCAACTTCTATGTTACCGAATTGAGGTCAGATCTACTGGACAACTTCATGCAATACAGAATCATACTACCGATCATTCATTAGGCCAAAAAACATGTTTACCGAGTAGTAATGATACAATAAACGTCCAGTAGCACGAAAACCCTGATAAAAATTTAGTGACATTCATAAAATTCTGTAGACTAACCGTATCAACTTACTCGGTAGACTGACCAGTTTGTTGCAGTAAAGGTAAAGCTCTCTTAGATGACTGGCCAAATCCCGAATGCTGGTTGGCAGTGAGTGAAGTTGACCCTTTGACAAGTCTAATCGTGTCGTGCCTTCCTCACGGCAGCGGTTGATCTCCTTCAGTGTATCCTTTGGGAGGAGAAAAAATATTGGCACGTGATGTGTTGCGATAAACGTGTAAGCGGAATGCCATTAACGAACAAATTGGGACTGTCTTATGCTAAGCAACGGTACACAGATAAAGTTAACAATAGTTTGATATCTGTAAGTGATGGCTTATTAAAGAGAAATGGTATGATCCGATTCCGAAATAGCCTATTCCAGCTACCGACGCCCGAATTTCACGGTTGAGAGTAGTATCAATCAGAGCAGGACATTCGCTACCCCGTTCTAATCTGTAAGCATCGAGAACGGTTCGAAGTAGCAGTCCGGTCACCGTACAAGGCTGCATTATACCTCCCCTCAACCCCAAATGATCCAGCAATACGATGAACAGCCAATCGATGTGTCAGCTATGCATATCAATAGAGAGGGCGCACAAACAAATACTGATGCAGTGGACTGAAATGAATGTCTGAGTTTCACCAAGTTAATTGTGTTTTATATCATATGACCCCGTGGTACTGCTACTTTCACATCCCGATTTTTCCTACAAAAAGCTCTCGCTATTTGAAGTCAACAATTAGATAAAAACAACAATCTCCACAAAAAAGCAGATACATTGATAGCAGTAACCGCGCGTTCCTTGAGCTGAGGATGCAAACAGTCGCCAAAATCACAACTGTTTTGTTTCGCGAATATTTTTAAATATTTTGATGGTGCTTTCACAACAATATGTGAAATTTCGTTCATTCGGCAGCCCCGAAATTCACAAGCAGCACGCATGATAAACACATTCTGATCAGCACATCACATCCCGAAGAAATATGCAAGTTAACAGAAGAAAATTTGTTCCCTAATGGGCAAACGTGTGTCGTAAGAGCAGCTGAAAAAACCGGTTTTCTTCTTTCCTTTGGTGTCGTCCACTTTTGTGCAAACACCAGATATTGAAAAGTTTCAAATAATCGTAAATCTCACGCGAGGAGAAAACTATAGTTGGTAAAACTAAACCTAAATATGACAGATTCACTATCACCGACCGTAGAACGCAAATGAAGCAGAAAACAGTTGAAAAATTGTAACATTACAGTGTTATTCAACACAGTTTATGCTGGAAAACAAACACACGGAACGAATAGTACGTGTGATAAAATATATAGAAATTTTCAAACGGTAACCTAGACAATGTCTTGTATTAGTAGGCGGTTAACGGTTCCAAGTGACCTTTCATCTGCAATAGAGGACTTTCAGAAGCTACGGTAAGACAATCCACATCTGAGTCGGGTTATTCGTCTACTTCCTCTTCACTCGATCAGTGTGGTCTTGGAGTACCGCGTTACTTTTGATTGTGAGCTGTTGGTAAGTCAATGTATTCATTTGACCCAAATTCCCATGATCATCTCTTCGTTCAGATAACTTTTCTATGTGCTTAAACTTTCTGACAAAAATCTGACTGCTCTCATTACTATAAATGCGTCTCTTAATCACACAAATGACTGACAACAATGTAAACACGGTAACCGAGAGTCATGACCGTTTGGTTGTATTCCTCCGTGCATATGGGTTTGTATAGTAACATCACTTCGTCTATGATAAGCAAAATCGTGACCTCCAAGCTTACGCCACCGTTTTATTCAGGATGAAAATGGATGGAAAACAGTTGTAGCCTACTATTTCCAAGCCAACAGAATCTGAACAGCAAAATGGGATGAAGGAATTAATCCAACTGGCTATTTGATCAATCAGTTCTCCTTCAAACATCAATCTCTAACCTCTAGTGTAAGGGATGAGTGATGAGCCGAACCACAAGTCTAAAAAATGTCTTATAAGCGACAAAAATTTTGGAACCAAGAGAGCACAGTTTTCTTCTTAGTTTGTCCTAGCGTTGAGCTGCCCAAGAGTGGTATGATGAAACCAATAGACCAAAGTACACAGTTCGCAGTCCGCAAAATAAGTTGAACAATCAAACCGAGAAACAAGGTTACAGACACTTTGGAACAACACACGACTCAATAGTACATTTCTTGTGGCATAGAGTTCAAAGCTGTTTTGCGACATAACGCAACTTCTATGTTACCGAATTGAGGTCAGATCTACTGGACAACTTCATGCAATACAGAATCATACTACCGATCATTCATTAGGCCAAAAAACATGTTTACCGAGTAGTAATGATACAATAAACGTCCAGTAGCACGAAAACCCTGATAAAAATTTAGTGACATTCATAAAATTCTGTAGACTAACCGTATCAACTTACTCGGTAGACTGACCAGTTTGTTGCAGTAAAGGTAAAGCTCTCTTAGATGACTGGCCAAATCCCGAATGCTGGTTGGCAGTGAGTGAAGTTGACCCTTTGACAAGTCTAATCGTGTCGTGCCTTCCTCACGGCAGCGGTTGATCTCCTTCAGTGTATCCTTTGGGAGGAGAAAAAATATTGGCACGTGATGTGTTGCGATAAACGTGTAAGCGGAATGCCATTAACGAACAAATTGGGACTGTCTTATGCTAAGCAACGGTACACAGATAAAGTTACTGAAACGGTTAACCTACTGATTCCAGCGCAATTTGGTGGGGTGATCATCATCCAAATAAGCATTCATCTGCAGACGTACGATTAACTGTGATAAATTACTACGCACGAGGACGTTCTCAACCGGACATGTGCCTGACAGCGCCGTTCCCAGCCCGACTGCGGGCACTTTGGCGGAGAGGTGAAGGCTTTCATAGTCAGTGACGACACCATCGTTTGGCCATCAAGCAAGCTATTTCAACCCTCAGCAGCAGCAATGAATAATGCCACGTGCGACAGACGCTCAGTTGGTGCACGAGACGCGCGGTCCAGTCAAAGCGGACTATGCATTTTGGTACCTCGTCCGTTGATTATGAAATCGGATATTTATAAATACGCATTGAAGAAATGTGATGCTGCCCATAAAATCAGCCCACGTCAAACACGTTAACTGGTGAAGATAACACCAAAAGCAATGCATATCCCCCCGTTTGAATCGGCAACTTTCTGCACCGCAGAAAAAGGGCGAACATTTGGAGCTTTCCGTCACTGATAGTCTTACCTGTTTGTCATCCGGTCAAGGACGTATGTTCACGATCATCACAGACTGCGAACTCCGTGATTCGCCCCACCGACTTCTAGTTCGAGTTCTTTTGAACCAGATGCTCTGGATGGAGCCCCTCGAGCCAATCCCCTCTTCGGCCTGAGCAAACTTTGAACCTATGATATGTAATTATGAATCTTGTCATAAATTACTGACTGAGGTGTCGGCCGCCGGCTTTACCCCCACGTCACGTTCTACCGCAACAAACCAGTGAATTTCAGTTTTACCGATCGAGTAATCCTTCGCATGGTGACCCCTAATCTCGTTTTCGCACAAATAGCAAAGACTCACCTCATTTGTTGCTAGCGATAGTAGTCACTGCCAGAATGACAGTGTATCAAACACCAAGACGGTATCTTTACCCGACGGGAAAAAAACCCTATTCGCCCTTGAAAACAACATGTAGGCTGGCCACCTCCAGTACTCCAACACACATATACAGGATAGGTCAACAGGCAGCTTGTGGCTACATTTTCGAAATCCTTAACATCGGTATCTGTTGTTTTGGTGAAACAGTGTTTCGGAATTTTATCGCAATACCACCACTTTGACTGCCGTCAGCCCCTTCATTGTGCGCGCAAATTGTACGTAGCTCAAATGGCCACCCGAGTAACTGATTATGCTTTCGGGTTCTGTCTGTACTCACTGCCCTTTTGAATTCTCTCTGATCTCGGAAACAGAAGCCTCATTTGCGACCAATTTCCGGAAATGCCAAGAAACGGTACATCGCCCAGCCGAATTACCTCTTGCCTTTTCATTATGCGAGGGTTCAGTCAAGGTCGAAGAGCCGATGGTATCTGTTATTCACACAGGTGAAAAACAAAACATTTTCGAAAATACTCCAACCGATCCTCTCACAATTAGGGACCTAGAAACAAAATTGCGACTCCAATCCAATTCGCAAGAGCTCCAACCGAAAAGCTTTTTACAAACGACCCACCTGAAGACAAGCCTCCTAAATGAGTCAGGGTTAGCGAAAGAACCTAACACCCAGGTGTAACTACAGTCAAATTTACTGACAGGGGAGTGTACGCGTGTTTCAGGTCAAATCGCTTGGCTTCGTCGCTTGTGATTAGGCCGCCATCGTTCACGGTCGTTAACATCCGGTCGTTGACATACGTCCCAGCGTTTGAAATTTAACGTAAGACTGAGAATCAACATGCATCAGAGTGCAAATGGACAAAATAAAAATACAATAATTCCATAACAGAGTAAGATGGCATGATAATTTTTTCACTAAATGGTGGAAGGTAAAACGCAGCATTCATGCGCGAAATAGATTTGCACATTAACGGAACACTGGCTGAAAACTAGCAATTTTCTCATCGAGGATGAGACACGTCATGCTGTTTCTGGTTTTACTGTACCATTTGTAGACTGTGGAGTGATCTGAGACAGACGTGTTGCAGGTACGACAAGTGTTGTATAACAGCTTTGTAGACTCCTGATTGAGCCGTATTGTTTTGTTTGAGTTCAGTATGTTCTGTTGACATGTGATTTATAAGTAACGCTGTAGAATCCTTTAAAATGTGTATCACGAGAAACAGTACGTTTGATTCTAATTGAGGAAAACCAACTTACGATAATGAAATTTATTTTTTGCACTCTACAGATGAAACATGCGTAGTATAGACATTGTTGGATCCCATTATCCAGAGATGGCCACGTCTCCGTGATATATGCTTGATTCCAGTGTCACACTAAGTTACTACTCTTTCTGCTAAGACGATGTGGACTTAAGAACGCAGCTTCATAGTATCACTGTGCACGAACGAAAACATTACCTTAGTGAGACAACGCTTCACAGTAAGGTCGCTTCACATGCAAACACTGTCGAATAGATGCATGTCCCTTTCCAATAAATATCATGTGCAAAACGACTCATGCTTGTTCGCGTCCAACGACCGGGACTCCTAGACTAGAACCTCTCGATATGCCCGATAGTTGTGTTTTTCGTATATCCTGTTTAGAGTAGATGTCAATGTGTTGGATTTTTGTGCAAATCAACGGACGTTCTCATGAAAACTAGCTTCTACATGCTGCAGCGCATCTCTAGCACAGCACGCACGTAATGGTGCGCTTGACCGATCACTTGTCTGCCTTGTCATGTACATTGACTGTTGCAGCCAACTTTATCAACAGCCTTCGAACGGATTTACGGATAACGCATCGCGTACCCAACTATTTTGCCGTGAGGATGGGAGTTGTTCCCTCCACACTTCTATCACACACCAAATAAATAAATAAAGATTGGGCTCATTGTGCTGTTCGGTTGTCAGATTACCGACACATTATCCTCTTAGAACTGACTAAGCAGTGCGATTTGGCTTTAGTAGGATATTTCATCCATACCAAATTGAACACGACTGCCGCCCGATAAACTGAACTGAGCAAAGTTTGAAGTAACACTACCCAGCAGAACCACAGCGTGACACCTACACACAAAACGGTCTCATTGTTTGAGAGCCCCTGGGATCCGACTTACCTTCAGTGGCAGGAAATTATTGATTCAAAACCACCATCAGAAGCATGTGTATCTGCAAGCCGTGCCTAAACGGTTCAGTTGGTGAACAGACAGGAATTTTGGTGGATGCGCAGTGCACACTTAACTCAGCTCACATGAATCAGTAGGCGAGTGCATCGACATGTCGTCCTAGCATGTAATTGCCAGGCTGAAATCATCTTTCCCAGTAAGATACGGACTAGTATATCGAACTTCAACTGATTTTACAGGAAAAAGAAGGTTTCCAGAGAAAAAACACTCAACTTGAACAAGCTACCTAATTCGATTTCGAAAACGCAGCAGTTTGCCTACATCACAAAACTAATTTACGGTTAGTATGGGAGAAAAGAACATTGATACGCCATAGCTTAATAACATAAAAATGTTTTCTGACGCATGGCGTTCCAACAACACGTCTGTCTCAGATCACTCCACAGTCTACAAATGGTACAGTAAAACCAGAAACAGCATGACGTGTCTCATCCTCGATGAGAAAATTGCTAGTTTTCAGCCAGTGTTCCGTTAATGTGCAAATCTATTTCGCGCATGAATGCTGCGTTTTACCTTCCACCATTTAGTGAAAAAATTATCATGCCATCTTACTCTGTTATGGAATTATTGTATTTTTATTTTGTCCATTTGCACTCTGATGCATGTTGATTCTCAGTCTTACGTTGGTTTTCAAACGGTGAGGCTTAGAACTCCCATTTCTATATGGCAGTTGGTCAACAAAGACAAAGGAGCGTTTAACAGTCACTGTATCCAGAGTTACAACGTTGTAAAACTATGTATAGTACGGCAAACCAGAGTCATAGTGAATGCTTCGGTTATAAATGAACAGTCGACGTTTATCACATCTCAACGTCTGCGCAAATGTTCGTGTACCTGTAGTATGAGCCAAGTAGAGAGAGCAAGCCGACAACTAGCTGCTGGCATCAAAGAGCATATTTCCAGATGGATGGAAACAACCGAAAACTCAAGAAACCTGTACGGAGGCTAACGGACGGCACTCAATGCCATCAACGGCAAACCATATGCTCTAACCAGGGCACACCGCCCAAATTTGTTGCGCATTCTCTGTGAATTTTCAGAATAATCCGAAGCGCATCCTTCAGTGTGATGAAGCTTTAGTTATCAGACATTAATTTGTGATGACGATGCGGCTAACCTGGTAGCCATCATCCGACTGACCCATTCTATGACACACTACTAGAACCTCGTAACTATCTATCCGTCTAAACAGTACGCGGACGAGAGTCACGCGCACCCCACCAGTTCACAAAAGACCGACAAGTAGGCAGCGACTTGAAAAATGAAAGTTCGGGCAACTCCAACGTTCCAGGCATAGCATGTAGTAAAGTAATCAATCTCTGTGATGATGTCCGGTGTTCCTCCTGTAAGGGTCACTAAGTATGGTGAATCGGGAACGACCTTGAAAGCTAGAATAGCAGAACAGTAGTTAGGAGAGTGCACGCATTCGCTGAGTGCACTTGGTTGCACAGCTGATGTGTCAACAAGCTTATATCACATCTGCCATGGCAGGCATACACAGAAGCATGTTTGCAAAAGAAACAAGCAAAAATGCACGATTGCGACCGGGATACGTAGAGAAGCCATAGCCCCGTTGACTACAGTACATTCACCTAAGTATTGAGTCCTATATAACTTCTAGCGTATCCGCTGCGGACAATACATCACACGGTGTCAACAGATGCACACATTCTAGGTCGTTGGCTGATGTTTTGTCAGAATGCCGCTAAAAGGTCTTTCAAAACAACACACCCAGATCGCTCAGCGTGTTTTAGAAACCCAAGCTTTTGCTTCCTTCCTTCCTTCTCATGTTATCCTCACATCGATTAGAGAACACAGATAATTCGAATAAAGAACCTAAAATCAACTATCAAAACCCTATGAAGAGAACTATCAAGCTTCCTACTACTGTTTTGGTCACATTGCCCAATATTCGTACCTTTTCACAGTTTATTCGCATGAGCGACGTAACCCATCCCAACGGACGTACACCCTGGTTAAGACTGTTTCACGAACCTGCCTTGTGTCTGCAACGAGCTGCTGATTCGTGATCCATCTTTTTCACTTAAAACTTCACCAAAGCATTAGAGACGATCAATGCAGCCAACACTCAATAAAAGCAGAACCCATTCGGTCCGTTTTCACTGCTTCAGTTACTTAGTCCAACCAATTCTCTCGTCCTTATGCAAACTCATCATCAGTCTGTGTTTCGGTCAATGATGGCCATTGTCCAATTTCGGGTTCATAACCTTAGTCAAATCGGCTTTAACTAGATGAGTGCAGAACGCTGAATCGTACGAAAACTGAACTTTATCAGCTTGCACGAATGTATTCTCTCCGAATGTTCAAAAAAGGTGATCAGACAAAGGCCAACTGTTACCATTTGAAAGTCAGATATCATGAATAAGAGTTAATCACAACCACCAGGAATAAAAGGTGATCGTTTAGGAGACAACACCTATCTTTTAAGAGCTAAAC
Source organism: Paragonimus westermani (assembly GCA_008508345.1). Classification (NCBI taxonomy): domain Eukaryota; kingdom Metazoa; phylum Platyhelminthes; class Trematoda; order Plagiorchiida; family Troglotrematidae; genus Paragonimus; species Paragonimus westermani. The sequence goes on from QNGE01003941.1 coordinate 24,407, forward strand.
ACGCACTATGATAAGATTTACAGACAAGGAGAACTTTCTGCTTTCTGTTTTGCATGTACAACTAACGTTAACCTGAGGCTGGTGGTTTCGCTGTTTGCGCTAACACATCTGTTTATCGTATTTGCATCAATATCAGAACAGATGCAGTTGAAATTTCTTCTAACTGACATGACTTAAACTGTTTAGCAATATTTTGGTTCAGCCTATCGACTTTGCCTCGTTCATCAAGCTTGAGACCGGTACCCCTACGTCTGATTAAACGATTACAAGATATTCTTGTTCCATGATTGTATCGACAAGTGAACAGAAGTCGGCTTGCCCATTATATCGACTAAGAATGGACGAAAGCCAGTTTTATGATATCATTATTCTGCCTCATTCTCCTGTTTGGGTAACAGACATCGGTTCCTAGTCTTACAGATTTTCCATGACAAAAATCAACCACAAAAGCTCCGAACATCTATGGAATGTCCGATAAGCTGCGTGATGACAGTTTTGCACATTTACCTGCGTCTTTGTACAAATCCCTTTAGATGAACGCTGCATTGTCTACCGACGATTTTACAATGTGCATGTACACCTTATTTACACCTCAGCAAATCCGTACGGATTTAGTTAACTTTGTTCTATCTCCAGTGTCCAAACGTAAAGCAAAGTCTTCTACATGAATAAGTAACTCTGGTGAAAATCTAATGATCATTTGTTGAGTGCAGTTTGCGTCAGGTGATCAGCTCAATTAAGTCAACCTTTTTAAATGTAAGATCACCATCCCCGTTAACAAAGTTAGTACTACCTGTACATCAGCGAAAGGTCGGGTCAAAACGTACGTAGCGGAGTAGTGGCACTACAAGAAAACAAACGAGCCAATATTGTAGAAAACGGATTAAAAGTTATAGGCAGCGATTGACAACAAATGACGCTGACTAAACAGGCTGGATTGAAGGGAAATGCTGATGGAGCACAAGTAGTGGTTTCCATCTCTAGATAAGGCAATACAGTCTTTTCATAATACTGTCTTCGTGACAGGCGTCAGTCAATTTTAGGTTTGGAGAATAGCATGAAACAAACAGAAAAACAAACAATCATGATAACTGGGAGTAAGTACTGCTCGAAACGTACTCCATACGTAGATGTGTAGTTATTCTAAACTCAACCAGACATTTTAGGTCAGAGGAAATCTACCAATACCTGAGAATATCTGCAAGAGAAATTAAGTGAAACGGTGGCCAACCTTGAGTACATAGAAATCCTAACCGACATTGAATACCTGTTAGAATTCCGCTGACGAACCAACATGCATTGTGCACACTTACATGAGCAATCCTCAGAAAGAACAGAACCAGGTCTGCCCAAATATTATGGGACTCTAAGAAATTTCTAATCGCGATCAGACGTCAGTATCGTGCCCCTGTAATAATACTAATGAACAGTAGCAAACGCTTGATGACATGAAATTGATTAGCTTATGACTTGTTTTCCATTCCAAAATGAAACCCGGAATGTGATCCTTCAATATTGTAGGGTACTTGCAAAGTCCTCACAACCAACTGCAACAAGAATTCATTTGACGGTATACTTCATTCCGTAGGATCAATAGCAATATGATGATGACGATGAGGTCCCGGTGTTAGTTATAAGAGTCTGCTTACTTCCGAGGTTCACGTAAGGTACAGACGTCTTAAAAATTGTCCGATTCACACCGGATTGATAACATGAACTGAAAATGTTCTTTCTTAGAAAAAAAGCTCTATCAAAAAAAATATATTTAGACCTCTTTGGAGAAGTTTACTGTTAGGGAAGCACTGAATAGAAAGTGTGCCGAGTGCTTAGTACGCCACTACACCATAAATCGTAGTGTGGCAGTATGTAAGGATACTAAGAATCAAGTGTGCAAGAATCGGAAGCGTATTAGCAAAGTCTTTAACTTTTATATCGTGTGGTGATCGCTGCAATGTGACAAAGAGGTCACATGTGCGCTCCATAATGCCAGCTTGTCTACACCCAAACAGGAATAGCAAATACAACTGGGCCTGAACACGCTACAAGGTGATCAGTAGTGGGGCATCAATACTATCAAGCTACCAAGAACGTTTGCATGCGCAAGCCAAAAAATAACTAGCTAGTTAGACGCCGAGCTTAATCTTGAATACCGCACCAACCAGAGTTAGATGAGTATCAGAGTGTGGAAGTATTCAGTAACCACACCGGGATTGAGTGCCGCTCATACATCTCCGCAATGTGCGTGAGTAATACACGAAGACCGCCACACTTTGGCAATGCTTCAGCTGAGTTACTCGTGAGGCTCCCGGTAAGTTCACATGTGACTCATATTCAACAGCAAAAACAACAAGAACCCTGACGGCAACGGCAGGAACCACAACCCAGCACTCGACCTTTTAATTTAGGTGTTTATAAATTCATAGATACACTAATCAGACGGATTTAAGTCTATGTATGTACACAAGGATCATGCGCATATATCTGTGCGTTAAGAGCAGAGCATCTGTTCATGGATAAATGCGCATTATCAACAAGTCATAGACTGAATCAATAAAGGAACAAGAGACATTAGCAGATTGTTGATTCCAAGCCAAATGCTGAGGTTCCAGCCAGTGTGAAGTTGTCGTCGGAAAAACATTGGAGAAAGTTTGCATTAAGTCACATCACTTACAGCACTGTTGAAACAAAACATCCTGTCGTGTAACAGCTTAATATAATCGACGACTAAGGGAGCGAATGCACTTAGCAGCGCAACACCAGCGTGCGACAATTTCCATAAAAAACAACCCCGAATACATCCCATCTGATAGCCACGACATAGAAAGACAAACTTTAACTGATTCGACCTGATAGACAACTCGAAACAAACGGGTGCGCAAAAGCAAAGCATTCCTTACTGCTAGGATATCGACCGAAATGTCGATCCTGAAAGTGAGTGGAGGTGGAAGGCGGCTAACTGAGCAAAACGTCCTACTGCTTGTGTTCACAGAATTGACTTGTGAACATTATGGTGGATGAATCCTGACTATGAGAAGCTCCTTTTTCATCGCACTCCCAGTAAGCCATATGATAACGGTCATCATCATCAAAACAGCCACGAGCCTGACCAAAAGGTACTGTGGCTCGGGCCGCCGCTCACCTCAACAGTGACGTGGAATATCCTAAAAGGAAAGAGTACTACGAAGGACAAAAAAGATTGAAGAAGACTAAATGGAAGAACTAGAAATGGTATGGATACAGGTACGCCATTGACTGCGACA